>JAOTQH010241898.1:0-12641 GCA_025631255.1 Cornus kousa
GCTTCTCTGTGATCGTGCGCATAGGGAACCATTGGAGTTGTATCTTGGAGTCTTTGGTGGATCGTAATTACCTGCACGTAAGGGAGACGTCAAAGGCTTTAGGACAACGCATTGCGTGCCTCTCCATTGAACAGGCCAGAACTATCGATCTTTCTCTGTTCCTTTTTATTTTACTGTTTCAATACAATTATATTTGTTGTAATACGTGTTTTATTATAATTGTTTCATCCCATAAACAGAAAGCATTTTACAATCAAAAATCAATATACGTAATAAACGTAACAATTTGTTTATTGGGATGGTCTTGGGGCTTTTAGGGACAGATTGGACCATCCCTAAAAACCTAATTTCTTGTAATTAACCCTTGGGACTCGCGTGGCACACAAAACAAGGCACGAAAAATAAATTAAATAAAAATTTAAAATAATTCAGAAAAATTCAAGACATTACAAAATGTCCATGCACTAATATAAATGTATACATATACATATACATATATATATTTATATATATAACCCCTGTAAATTGAAAAATAAGAAAATTGGTGTATTAATGATGGGAGGAAGAGAGAGGAATAAGATAGCAGAGAGAGAATAAATGAAATTAATATTTTATAATCAATGGTATTTTATAAAAAAAAAATTGGTCAAAATGGACCATCAAGGAGCAAGTTGCTCCAAATATTGATAATATAAGGATTTATATGCACTTAATTTTAAGTAGGGGTGTTTTTCACACAATTTTTATATGGTATGAGTGTTTTTTGCACTTAACCGTTTTAAATAATATGTAAAATTTGTATATAAGGGTAATTTAGGCACCTATTTGCACAAATTGAAACTTTAAGAGTATTTTTTTGCACATGAAGGGTATGATACGCACTATAAACATACTACAGTGGTGTTTTCTGCACTTGAGGCTATGCATATATGTAAAGTATTTGAGAGTGGGCCAATGAGACAAGGCCCAAAACAGGAAAAGCGTAAACATTTAGGAAGCAAAGACCAAAATTCAGGCCGAACAATGATTTGAATTCGAGCCTTTTAGTCAACTCAGCAGTTTTTTCAACTCATTATATCTGAAAATCAATCAGTTGTTTTATTAACTCGAGTTAATATAGGGAGTAATTTAATTACTGAATATATATATACACACACACAGTAAATAAATAAATTACTAGTTGTTGAAACCTAACAAGAACCTTTTTAAAAGAAAGTGCAACTTAAAAAACGAATTCCAATCCAAAAAAGAAATTAGGCACAATTTAACAAACTTTCTTATTTTTCAATAATATCCAACACTTAAATTATATAAATTAAGCCCCTAGTTTTCTTATTGAAATAAGAGTATTACAATTCTTTTGAACCTGAAAACTTGTGTAGCAAGAAATTTCTTAACAAATAGTAGTTTAAAATAGAAACCCTAATTAGACTTAAATTTTTGAGACACAATTAAATTACAATAGATGACATTGTTATCGCTTCAAACAGACTTGCGTGACTTAAAAGCCAATCTTTCCCATTGAATAAATCCTAGTTAGTACCCAACCCCAATTAGTATATATAAATAACTTTCCTAATTGCCGAACACCTTTAGCCTCTCAATCTCCTCTCTTCTTTCTTCTCTCAGCACAGAACGATCTCAGCATCGTGCGATCATCTATTAGTCTATGGTAAGTCTTATATATATATATATATATATATATATATATATATCTTTTCTTTCTTATCATCCAAACTCAGTTTGACAGAGTTTGGTTGCGTTGTTTTATACAATCTTTTCAATCTTTGTTTTGTTCCTATATATTAGTTAAATCAAATTTTCTTTTTTCTTTTTCCTTTTTTCCGTAAATGTTATGTTCTATTTAGTTTCTTGTTATAGATGTTATTCTTTAGATCAATCAGATTTATTTATTATTATTATTTTTTTTCATGCATGAATGTTTATATAATCACACACACACACACACACACACACACACACACACACACACATATTATTTTTATATCAGCGTGTAAAGATATTAGCGTCCAATTTATATCTCCGTTTTCATGCTTTCCTAATTCTGTTTTAAATTTGGACGATTTCCTAGTATATTATGTATGTCATATATATTAGTTAAATCAATTTTTCTTTTTTCTTTTTTCCGTAGATGTTATGTTCTCTTTAGTTTCTTGTTATAGATGTCATTCTTTAGATCAATCAGTTTATTTTATTTTATTTTTTATTTATTTATTTTTATTATTATTTTTTCATGCATGAATGTTTATATAATCACACACATACACATAATATTTTTATATCAGCATGTAAATATATTAGCGTCCAATTTATATCTCCTGTTTCATGCTTTCCTAATTCTGTTTTAAACTTGGATGATTTCATAGCATATTATGTATGTTAATTTTAGTTAGCTTGCCAATATTGTCATTTATTTCTTTTTCTTTTTCTGTTTTATATTAATCCACACAATCGAAAATTTTATAAAAGACAATATTTAGATACTAACTCACATTACTATGGTTATTGTGTTCCAGTTTTTGATGAATTCATGCTCAATTAATCCAGCTGAAAAGCTTTCTCTCTCTCTCTCTATGCAGCCAATCACTATCTTTTAAAGATATTGATGGCAGCATAGAGAGAGAGAGAGAAAGGAAGCCTTAACAATGGCTTTGGATTCTCTTATTATTATCTTTTCCATTTAATACCTCTTGGCTTGTTGTAAGGTATGAATTCTTGTTTAAAATATATTTGATTTTTTTAAAAAAAAAAAAAATTGTTTTTTTAATTATATTCTTGCTCAGTAATGAAGTTATTTGTTTGCTTATGTTTTAGGTTGATGGTAACTGACAATCAAGGAAGGTTTCTGAATCATAGACATTCTCACAACTTATTTTTGAAACTTTAAATTAAGAATCTTTAATATATCAGACTTTTCTTTTTGAAGATCATCTCTTGGCACAAGTAATTAGATATTTACTTGTAAAATATTTATTGAAGAATTTTTACTTTTTAATCCCCATTCTCATGAGATAATTGTGATGTATCATTTTGCTCTTTTTAAAAAATAAATAAATAAAGAAGAGTGTCATTCAATCTTTATAATCCGTCCATGAATTTTCATATTTTCGCTCTAAAAAATTTCTACTGGTTGTGTTCGTGTAGAGATCGAATTAGTACTAAAACAAGCTTCAGAATGTGTAGCCTTGTGCATTACAATAATCATACAATTTGTACAATGTATTTGGCATACTTAGGTTTGAATTAAATTTATATTTTAAATAATATCCACATCCCTTTGTTTTACACAAAACCATTCTCAACCACAATTAGTGTTGTGCAGGGAGTCCGAATGTCGATCTGTGAGTGGGGGCAACCCTCCTCCTCTCCCACTCACCGGTCGGAGTTTGACCAACTTTTAGCTCATTTTTTGTTCAACCTTTTTGTTTCAACGGTTATGTTTAAACTCAGGTGGGCTTAGCTTGTAGTTGTTTTGGGCCTACGGCTTGGGCATATTTCCCTTCGGACAGTACCAGACTTCGCATCCTAATTTCCAATACTCCCTCCATTGGGTTGGGTTTATAGTCTGCTTTGTAATTATATATTTACACACTTCAATTTCCGAAAATTTTTTTTGGAGTGCAATGGGACCCTTACATTGCATTCCTTACTCAGATTTCTAAGGTGGTGCTGCCATTCCGCTTTCGAGGTGTGCTACTGTATTGTAGTAGTCATTTGTCAGACTAATTCTGACGTGTGTGGTTCTTCTGGAATGAAGTAGTGGATACGCCTTCTGCATTGGAGTAGTGGTGATAGTTCTGGTGGGCTAGGGTTTTGGGTACGTTGGACAAGTTTGGCGGTGCATTTTCTTTTGTGGTGAATATCTTTCCAATGTAACTGACACCTTTTTCTGGATTATCAAGACTCTGAACTTGACTATAAGAGGTGTTAGTTAGGTTTACTTGGTTACGTATGTGTTGATGTTAAATGTATCTCTGATTCTATGTCTTTGACCGGTGTTATTATATGTAGATGCCGTATGACTTGTTTTTTGCCAAGATAAAATATATATATATATATATATATATATATAATCGGGAAAGAAAGAAAAAAACGAAGACAATTGTTAAAAATAAAGTTAAATATATGTAAGAAAGGAAAAAAAAGAAAGATTATTAGGTATAAAGAAAGAAGAGATAATTTAAAAGGGTAATTTGGTCTTAGAGTTGAAATTTTATAATTCCAAAAAATAGAAAAGAGATATTAATTATAACTTATTTTTTAATCAGATGTGGACAATGCATTCACAGTCGCTCAAGCGCCCAACTCCTCAATCTAACAGAAAATCTATGGCTAGGTTCCATGGTGAAAAGCCATTATATTAGTAGAGATCGGTCTGCCCGGATGTTCTGGCAGTGAACTCCATTCACTTCTTTCTTACATGGGGGGCTTGCTCATCGGTTGCCTGAAGTGATTATGATGTGGCTCTAGAAGAAGAAGAATATGACCACTGGGGCTCACTGATTTTCATCGGTTTTCGGCCTTTGCCCGCCCATTAGAAGGATACTACCTTTACCATTGCATGTACCATATTTGAATTCTCACGGATTAGGCAATGACTTAGGGACCGGCTCCCCTTGACGTTCAACTTACAGCTGAGGCGACTTCGCTGGTCAAGCACTTCGAGCAAGGACTATACAACCGACGACGTATAAGGACTTAAGGAGGAAGCAAGGCGGCTCCGATAAGCAAGGACGAAATTACCGTTGAGCAAGGATGTCGGCGCTTAACAGGCGGGGATTAATCGGCAATGAAAAAGATGAACCAGTGATTTTCTGTTCTGAATTTTAAAATTTAAATCGTGTTTGGAAGATTGGGAATAGAGAAGAAGAGAAAAATATATATGTATGTATATAAATTATTCTGTATTTGGTTGAATAATTTTCTTTTTTTAACTCATTTACAATCAAATAAGGTAATAGAATCAAACAAGGTAATGGGAATGATCAATCTATTTGGTCATTCATTTCATTCCGACCTTATTTCATTTATCTACGCCAAACTAGCCCTAAGAAGGGTTTGAAATCAAATCCGATAACCAAAACCTACATAATAAGGATAGTAATCATATCCATAAGAAAGGGAGGAGATTGCATCAATAAAGAAGTCAAAAGGCCAACATTTTCACGTTCAAATAAAAAGGTTGGACCTAACTTTTCAGGGATTGTCCAAGTAGAGTGGTTGAAATCAAATCCGATAACCAAGACCCACATAATAAGGATAGTAATCATGATCCATACATAAGAAAGGGTGGGAGATTGCATCAATAGAGAAGTCAAAAGGCCAACATTTCACGTCCAAATAAAAAGGTAGGACCTAACTTTTCAGGGATTGTTTGGACATTGTATCATTACGTTTGCTTTTTCACTTCAAATGTTTTTTTATTTTTATTTTTTTTTATTTATTTTTTTTTTTTCAGCCTCTGATAACATCCCACTAAAAAAATTGAACCACCACCATCTTATGTTAAGAATTAAGGACTAAGTATTTAAAACATTCCTAATGTCTATTTTTTGAGCAAATAATACTTTTTTTATTTTTTATTTTGGATATATAATTCCCTCGAAAATTAAAAATGTTGTAAAAATTAACTTTTTGACTGCCATTGTTAAAAATGCACGTTTTAACAAAACTAAATTTAATCAATAGAAAAATTTAATTGATTTATTTGTGAGATTTATATATGACTGATTAAATTTAATAAATACCAAAATTACATTTTATTGATTCCCAAAATGCTGTATATAAATCTCAAAAATAAATAATATAATAGTAATTTTATATTAATTAAATTTTTATTTTTTTTAATTATATGAAGGATATTTTAATATTTTAATCACCCCATTAATAGCCAATTAACGAGAGGTCCTTATTTGCCCTTTAAATGGTTTTGAGAAACTATAAGAATTATATGAATTATATATGCATATTAAATTAATGTTAAATACTAGCGAGCCAATCACTCGGGGCCATAACCACAAGAGCCTTTATAGCCCCATCAATGCATTAAATTACTCCTAGGCCATAACCACAAGAGCCTTTACATGCTAATTACAGCCCCATCAATGCATTACACTACTCCTATTCTTGTTTTTCTCACCCTTAAATTAAACCTAGACTTTCAAATCTAGGACAAAGATCATATTCTTGTAACAGCCCACTCCACCACCTACATTCAGTTTTGTTATTGAGTTTTAGTCAAAATGCTTACGATTTAAAGGTAACATCATAACACTAGTTTACCTATAGCAATGTGAAATTGTATACCTATAGTACCTTACACTCCCCACAAAATTGTCACATATTTCCACCACTAGTTGGTTGTCCGTTCGTTGCGAATTATGAGAAGGGTTACTCTTTCTAGGCGCTCAACTCCAAACCTTCAAATCTATTCTCTTCCTCGAACAATTTTTTTTCCCTAAATAATCTCCAAGACAGCTTCAAGGGCTCAAGGCACAAGAATAAAGCAATCCCACCACCATTGGCGCCAATTTCAGTGGTCGAGGATAGAATCGTTCTCTCTTCTCCCTCTCTTTATACTGATATATACTCTCTTTCTCTCTATATATATTATATTATATTATAAACAGGCGTATAGGAAATAGAGTTACGGTTCCCCAAAGTGGGATTCATTTGGGTCCCAATCATCGTGCTGGGATAGCTCTCTTCGGCTCCCCTTTGGGTAACTTTGATTTCTCATCATCTATATATATACACCACATACACCTAATTAAAATTTATTAAATACTTATGCATGTTTATTGTTGGGCATATATACTTTTATTGTTGCATATATATAATCTGATTTTTTTCAATGGACAATGCTATTCACACATAATAGCCTAGTCAAAAATCCTAATTAGCTCAATAAAGATTTTCGGACTACACTATTAGGTTTAAGAGTCATTATTTGTTTTTGATAAATATATATGCATAGGGTTTGTAGTTTGGATCGAACTAGCTTATGTTTGGTGTATTAATTTTTTTTTTCCCCGTAATTTATTGGTGCATTAATTTGAGTTTTTTAGTTGCTAAATAGCTTTCAAATTAACATTCTTGTATATTCTGCTCCAAATTTTTGTCCCAATTTGCTATTGGTCATCCTTGGTATTACTTGATTTGCTTGCTTACGTTTGATGAACTCACTAGTATTTTGCTGAGGTTGGTGTGAGGTAGAAAATTTATAGTAAAATTTATATCAAATTTTTATGATGAATTCTCTTTTCAAATGAAACAAATAAGAATGATAAATAATAATAATAATAATAATAATAATAATGGGTCATAACTTACCCAATAATAATAATAATAATAATGAGTCACAGGGAAAGAATAACCCAACAAATATTTTAAAACAAATCTCAATATCCAATAATTAAGTTGGATTTATGCTAGGTAAATCGATTATGGAAGGCATGTACTTAATAAACAATTAATTGAAGAGAGAAGATCGAGTGTAGGAGTAAATAAAATAAAAAAAATTAAACATGGTTTTCATAGTCTTAGAGAAGGCATATGATGGAGTGCCAATGGACTTTCTTTTTTTCTTGTGAGTATACAAATAAAACAAATCTTATAATCTTCTTGATGATATGTATAGTGAGATATATATTGATTAGAGTTCATATAACATGAGAAGAAACTAGTGAATTCTCTACAAAAATAAGATTACGACCAGGACCAATGTTAAGCTTGTATTTATTTGTGATAGTGTTAGGTGAAATAGGGAAAGATATATATATATATATATATATATCATACATACATGTCATGGAACGTATATATATAGTTTGTTGATGACATAGTTCAATTAGATACTTCTTGAAAGGTAGTGATTTAATCCAACGAAGCCCTACCATCTTAGCCAAAACAACCTCCAATCACTTTAGAAATGCCTACTACTATCAATCTTAACATCATTTGAAATATCCTAGATCATATCCATCATGTTCGAGAGAGAACATCTCTCTCCAAATTATCATCATTTCATTATGGGTTTTGTCCTTCCACTTTTCTCAAACTTTCTCCAAATCATACTCTCCCTTCGACACAGATGGAAGGACAAAACCCATAATGGAATGACGATAATCTGGAGAGAGATGTTCTCTCCAGAAGATGATGGATATGATCGAGGATATTTCTAATGATGTTAAGATTGACAGTAGTAGGCATTTCTAAGGTGATTGGAGGTTGTTTTGGCTAAGATGGTAGGGTTTCGCAGGATTAAATCATTACCTTTCAAGAAGTATCTAATTGAACTATGTCATCAACAAACTATATATATATGTTCCATGAAATGTATGTATGATATATATATATATATATAACTTTCCCTATTTCACCTAACACAATCAAAAATAAATACAAACTTAACAACATTGATCCTGGTCGTAATCCTATTTTTGTAGAGAATTCACTAGTTTCTTCTCATGTTATATGAACTCTAATCAATATATACCTCACTATACATATCATCAAGAAGATTATAAGATTTGTTTTATTCGTATACTCACAGGAAAAAAAGAAAGTACATTGGCAATCCATCATATGCCTTCTCTAAGACTATGAAAACCATGTTTAATTTTTTATTTTTATTTTATTTACTCGTACACTCGATCTTCTATTAATTGTTTATTAAGTACATGCCTTCCATAATCGATTTACAAGATATAGTACTTGCCCAAAAAGGCCGTGAAAACTTATTCATGGCACATATGAGCCCCTTGTCTGTAGATACTCTTAACTTCACTCATAAAAGATTAAAGTACGAGGTTCCACGCCTCTCGTTAATAAATATTTTATGAGACACTTGGCCTCTCATGGATAATTAATTTACGACATACCTGGCCCCTCGTTAATAATTATTGTTCTTTTATTTACGAGGTGCACAACCCCACTGTAGATAACATATATATATTTATATATATAAACTATCTCAAATGCTACCCAATCATCCACATATAATCTGTATTGGCCACAATTTCAACTAAACAACACTATACAATACTAACGCTTTCAACTTAATACCAATAACCAAAACATTCAACTTAAGATTCATCATTGTTCAATGTGCCCAAAAAAAAAAAAATCTAAAATGTGTTTAAGACAAATCAATGCATCAATCTTTACATTGTTCATTAATTATTAGCACAAGTTGACTTTTTAACTTCTAGACACTTTCTCCACCTCGTTGTCCATGGTACAAATTCCAAGCAGGTAGCTACATCACACAAGTCTTAATTTCAGTATGCTAATAATGTTAAGAACTTAAAATGAGAAAAAGAAAAAAAGAAGAATGAGACGAAATTAGAAAAAGATAAAGATTTTTGTTACTGGCAGTACAACCACTGAAATGAAGATAAATAATAGTTTTGCTAATCAAAACTAGTAAGAGGGTACTAAGAACAAAATGATGATTTTAGTTTAGTGGATGGATTACCTACTGAAACTTTCTTCACCAAGTTATATAAGTTATGCGTAATCTCTTACAAATATCAATTATTCTCTAATGTCATTATCAATTAATTAAGTATGTGTTCATTTAATGAAGTAAAGGAAAAAAAATCAATGACCATTTAATATGACATGTATCCTTTATAAGCATATTCATTTCCATTGTGATTGATTATGAGATTGTGAGGTGCTAATCTGTGTTTATATTTTGAACAGTATAACTACCCATCATAGTATAACTACCATCTTTCTTGGATATCTACAATCTCCTCCATTAGGATCCTCTTCGGGCTCCTCCTCTTCGCTTTTCTCATTTTAAAGAATAATTGAAGTTATGTACGCCCCAAGACGATGTGACCTATCACATGCACTTAAATCCTTTCTTGGATTATACTTTAAAGTAACGCCAACCAAAACTAAACCTTTAATCCCTAATTCTGTCATCTGGTCAAAGAAATCAATTACGTACTACTTTACTTTGGGTCTTTATTGTTTTCGCCTTGGACCCCATCCTCTTCCTAGTGACAACCATTCTGTGACTATAGAATATAATTGACATCATCTCTTCCTAAAGAACCGTAAATAGAATATAATGAATCCTAATATGGGTTCTAAGTTTTAATTGACGTAACACGAAAGTCACATAACGAAAGACACTCCTGAGGATACTTGAACCAGGAGTTCTCTAATACCAACTGTGATACCCCTGAATTTTTGAATGTGAGTTGGCCAGGCCTACACCCGAACACTCGAAGATATCAAAAACAAATCGGTAATAATTGAACACTGAATACAAGAGGATAAATAAGAATAAATAAATTGCTGAAAGAAAACTGAAACGATAATCCAATAATGAAAACCTCATAATAAATTTTCATTAAATAATAAAATATTCTGATACTTACAATCTTCCAATACAATTCGGGAATACGTACTGTGTGGACCCCTAGAAAATCTCAAATCAATATAATCAACAGTTAACAACTGGATAATGGATCATAAAGGAAACTCCTAGGTAGATAATCAGAAAGAGTAAAGTAGACTGATCCCTACTCAGCACAAACAATCTTTACTCCTGACGGACACTTGAAAAATAATGACGGGTTAGGCCCACAAACAAGTTCTACTCTACTACAGTCCAAGTAGAGATCTGATACACGTATACATCCTAGTCCATCCAACAATGCCTATTAGTCTGTATATATATATATAAATACACATTACAGGATGCTCACAAGACTTTAATTCTACCTCAAACCTGAATAATAAGCAAAATCACATATAAAGTGGGCATAAGTACCTAGACCTACCAGGGCATACAGATGCCTACTGTATCCAGTTATCCATCCTAAACAATATATGCACCCTAACCATGATCCTGAGACTCAAGCTCATATCGTGCATATAACTATATATATTATCCATCCTATAAAAATCATAAAAATAAAATAGGTAGGACTTAACTTATTAGTTAATCCATCCCTAATAAACACAGGTAGGTAAGACTTAACTTCTTTGGTTAATTCGTCCCTAGAATAATAAAAATAGGTAGGACTTAACTTTCTAGTTAATCCGTCCCTAGAATGCCACCGTCTCATACTGGTGCATTACATTCACACAATCCAATAATTGATGTAATAGAGATAACAATTCATCAATTAATTCAGAAATAAACAAAATAACATAATATCATGTTATCACATAATTGGAATGACTTATAATTTATTTAAGCTTCCTACATCATGTATCTCATATAAACTGAATCTTAGGCATGCTGATAATTTATTTTACAACCAAGTAAGCATTCTCCAAACACATTTCATGCTAAACATTTAATCTCAATTGTTAAAACAAATTACAAGATTAAATTCATCAATTCTTTAAATAATCCAAATAACATGCATTGTTATCATCAAGTCTAGTTAAAATTTATTTAAACTTATAATTAGTCCCTATTTAATGTTCGGGACCCATCAAAATCAATTAAGGTTAATTTAAACGCTGTTTACGTAAATTCCCCAAGTAAGGCTCAAGCTTTTATCCTGATAGCTCAAGCTTTTTGTCCATGGCTCGAGCTTTACATCAATAACTCGAGCTTTGCATCCATGGCTCGAACTTTTCACCTATGGCTCCAAATTTTCTTTTAAGGCTCGTGCTTTTTGTCCAGGGCACGAATTTTTTGTCTATGGCTCGAACATTGTAACAGCGGATCAAACACTATTACGCGAATTTGTCCAAGAATCCAACTGTACGTCTGTTCTTCTTTGTTAAGGGTTCTAAGGCATCAATCTAATTTCATAAGTCCATATTAATTTGTTTTAGATATTTTAACACGTAAAGATTAAACTTAAACATCATTTATGCATAATAAATTTAAGATTACAAAATCAAAAATATATCTATAAACACATAAAACCCTCTCTTCTAAACCAATTCAAGCATGTATAATTATTCAATTTTAAGTGTTTAAGCATCCTGAAATTTCCTAGGCATGTATAGAAATACAAATCAAAGGGAAAGAGATAGAAGAAGAACTTGCCTCTTAAGGTTTTCAAATAAAAAACCTCAAACTCTTTCTTCTCTAATTTTTCTGGTGGCTTGGCTATCATCAAACCTCTCTGTTGCTTGGTCCTAGCCCACATATAGAGCCTTTTGTCCTCTCCTTGGGTTTGGCCTCAAGCTCCCTTGGCCGCACCTTTCTTTCTCTCTCTAAACTCTCGGCTCTCTCTTTCTTCTTTCTGTTCTCACGTTTCTCTCTCTAGCTCTCTTTCTATGCCTCCCAACCTCACGTAGAATTTACCCTAGCAGACCTATAATGTGTATATATATATATATATATAACCTATATAATCCAAGTCCTTCCCCAAGTCTATTTACTAACAAATTAATAAAGGAAAATATTAATATACATATATATACTATGTCTGCTATAACTAACATGATAATACATATATATGTTGAATATATAATTTACAACTATATATATATACACACACAATGTATGACTATCCTTTTGGTAATATTATTCCTATTAATAAATAATAATAATAATAATAATAATAATAATAATAGTAATAGTAAACTAATATCCTTATATACATATATACCCATATATATGTGTGTATCTG
>JAOTQH010241907.1:0-12641 GCA_025631255.1 Cornus kousa
CCCCTATAAAACATGAAAAGCACATATAAGCATATTTATTTAATAAAAGATATTATTTATTTATTTATTATTAAGGATAAAATAACAAGTTTTGTGCACTTATCAATATCTCACAATTATCACAAGTAGCTCAAAAACGTTGTCAATATCCCAATCAAGCTAGAGATAAGGAACATTTTCTTGGGCAATGCCCTTTCCTAAAAAATATAAAAATCAATGGGGTAAGCAACAAGTATATTGCTCTGTAGGAATGTCTCATGAATATAAACTAGATTTCTCAAAATTCTATAAACATGGCATAGCAATACAATACAAGGAGTATACTTCATAACGTCTAGTCTTAAGGAAAAACCTAAATAGGATCATCCTAATCTAGCATAAACAAATTTAATTCATTCATTAAGACAAGCATAAATAATATAGCGAAATGTACATAAATCCACAAGTCGCAATAACACATAAATGCCAACTTGAAAATAAAAGTCGAAATCAAATAATGGGATAACTCGGAACACATCCACACTCCCAATCACATAGCTATGTTATGCGCCTAAATAAAAATAGTCGTTCTCAGATTACTAGTCCGCCAAAAACCAACCGATTGACCAATATAACATAAGGAAACTCATGTTTCACTAGCGAGCGCCAAGCCCTCGCATTCTCAAAGTAATTAACAACCCCCGAGTATCTCTTAAAATCAACAACCAAGTCCACAAAATAATCCATATACCATGATATGTCCAAATTGCACTTCACAAGTGCACATAAATTATACAAATCACACAATCCATGTCCTATTGTCCAAATCACTATAATAGCATACTCTTTGATCCAATGTCAACAAACTGGGTATTTTAAAGTCATGTGATTTACTATTATCATTATATCAAATTTCAAGTGCGTAAAAGTTTAATATTATCATAGAAATATACATGTTCAAAGTTAACCCTCACAAGATAACAAACATATGATAACTCTATGAGCAACCACAACATATAAGGCACTTTAATTACAAGTAATTGTATGCACTAAGATTTAGCACTTTAACAAATATCAATAATGTCAACAATGAAACAAATAACATGTTACACATAAAAATTAAAAAAAGAATTCCATGAAACATTATGAACATATAATTAAGTCATTATATAAATTCTCTCCAATAACTTTGTTTATAAAGAATAGCATTTTTATATACTCTTCCTATGGACCTTGTGAGTAGGGGTGGCCACGGATTGAATCACAATGGATTGGGAGAATTTGATTTCATCACCAATTCGTTAGCCAACTAGTCGGATCGGATCCGTGACATGACATAGATATAAGTATAAGTATATAACAAAACATAGATAAAACTAATTTAAATGCATAATAGGTGAGGCAATCGTTTTTCTCTGTACTATTCTTTAGTTCTTTTATCTTTGACTAGGTTTAGGTTTTGATTAAATGAAAAGTTGATGGTCCACTGCCATTCATTGATTAATAAATATTATAAAACTAATTGTATAATTCTTATCGAGATAAGAAAATAAAAAAAGTACAGTATGTTATGAGTTCATATATATATATATATATATATATATATATATATATTATGGATTGAACATGGATTGAATTGGATTGAATTTTTGACAGTTTAATCCGTGATTCGATTCATGATCTACGGATTTAATTTTGTTGAATCCGCCGGTTTGACAATCCGATAAGTTGCTGACAGGGGGCTGAGAGCGCTTTCAAGAAATGGACTGAGCTGGTTTATCTTAACCCTTGGATCTTCAGTGGGATAGTGGAGCAAATTTTTATATATTGGGTGCAGGTGTTAGATGAGCCCCGCCAACAACCACTCAAAAGTGAGTGTAGAATTTTGGTTGTCAGGGAAATGACAAAGAAGAAAGAAGTTTTGGTTGTTGGGCTACGGTTACAGCGCGGTGAATGATGAGGATGCAATGCCGCACTGATATGTTTGAGTGATTTTGACAAATATATTTTTAAAATTAAATGGAGTTAAAGCTTTCTTCCCCAGATTCTTCTTCACTTCTTCCTATCCTTGTCTCACTTCTCACTCATCTCTTCTTCTTCTTCTTCTTCTTCTCTACTTCAATTTGGTAGAGATCTAAAGGCATTCTTTGTCACTCTTTACAAAAACCCCAAAATCCCTAAACATATTTCTCTTGACTTGACCGCAGAATCAGAGTCAACCCTTTCGCCGACCAGAGGGAAAAAAAGAGATAACGAAAGCAAGACCGAACAGAGAAAATCAGGAGAGGGTACCTGCGGTCTACGCCGAAACTTGTTGTCGTCGCTGGATCTTCTTCATTCGTTGCCAAATCTAGCCTCCTACTGCTCGTCAGTTGCCGTTAGACGACGTCAACACCATTATCCACCGCCTCTCTTGCCGCCTGAAAGCCCGGGTTTTTCATTCTCTCCAACGATTTGGGAAAAGGAAATCAAAGCCGGTCAGCCCTACCCGTCTCCACCTCTCACACGCACATATCCCGTGCATGAATTTGGCATATACTGTGATTAGTTGGCATTTCATTTCGAGGTGTGCTGCTACCCATACATATCCAAGTGTTAAAAGAGTATTGTTGTTACACGTAATACTTTTAATTGTCTACTTATGCAGAATAAAAGGAAGTGGCGTGCAGCGTGCTTTCTTGTATTTTTGAAAAATGATACAATTAAAAGCTTTCGGTAAAACAATTCATGGCAACTCATATTAATAGTGAATTTATAATTTAATTTATTTTGGTGCAATTTGAGTTTTATCATAGTATATTAGGTTTGCATTTTTAATATTCATGTACGTCTCAAATTGTCTTTTAATCTTAACATCACCATACATAACCTACAAATCAATAATAAAATCCAACTCACTAACCACTTCCACAGTGATATTTGGTATAGAAAAGTGATCGTCTTGCCATTCCAAGAGTAAACAGAAAGGAAGAAAATGATAAGTAAATTAGTTTTCACTTGTTTAAATAAAATTATATATTTTATGTATCAGGAAAAAAAAAAAAAGAACAATTTATTTCCACTGTCTTTTCCACATACAATTTAAAGTTAATACATATACAATTTTTCAATCTACCAAACACTATAAAATATTAGTTAACACTATTTTCTTCTTTCTTCTTTTTTCTCTTTATTTATTTATTTATTTTCTCGGTCTCTTCCCCAGCATTGTAGCAAGAGAATCGAAAAAATAGTTCTAGAATTGTAAATAATAGTATTAAGAATTGATCTCGACATTAATTGAATGACTTTCAACAAGGACACTACCAGTTTGAGGATGTGGAATATTTGAGTCTCGCATTAGCTGCTTTGTATAAAATTATCTCTCTCTCTATATATATGTTATATAAAATGTTTGAAGAAAGTATACAAATGTTAAATACTCTCTAATGTCTTCAATTTAATAGTCTACAAGCAAATTGAACACACTGAACAAAAATTATCTTTTAGCAAAATTTGGTCTAAAGAAATCTGTGAATATAACCGTGTCAAATGACCACTTTTTTTTTTTAGTTGGGACTCACACACACTGTCTCCACTGAGGTTCGAACTCCTAACTTCCCTTTGGAAAATAAGAGTCTAGTACCGCTAGGCCACAGGCCTGTTGGTTGTCATATGACCCTTAATTAATAGGGAGAAAAAGAAGAAAATAATAGTTATGAGAATTTGTCCCGACATCTACTAGATGACTTTCAATAAGCATTCTGCCATCTTCATATATGCTTCTATTTTTTATAATGAGCACAGTAAATGGGGATGGACAATTTATTTTTCTTTCGGAGCATATGATTAAAGTGAAATTAATCGATCAAAGATGTAATTATATATACATATGTTATAATTATCCTGTAGTGTAGTCAATTAGAGCGAAAAAGATATGCCTTTTCTTAACGGTGTCACTTGATTAATTATGTTTTCATTAATTATTTATATAGCCGATTGATTGATAAATTTAATATTCTGATTACACCACTACTTGTATATAGAACAGTAACTCTTTTATGAACATGTTCTCACGGTTTATTTCTACTCTCAGAGGCATTGGTTGGCATCTACACGAACACATAGAGAGATTGATAGAGTCAAGTAGCTAGAGATGCTACTGGAGAGAAGAGAAAGTTGTAGTTCTGATCATCAGTTTACGAGTTCTCAGAAGAAGGAGATGGCCCATAAGCTTACGAGTTCTGTAGTGAAGAAAATTGAAGACAACCAAAAAAAAATTGAGGCTCTGAGATATTTCACGTTTGCCTGGCCAAGGTTCCCCGTCATAATGAGTGTCCCCAATATGCTTCGTGAAGAAAATGTAAAAGCTTATAACCCTAGTCTCATATCTATTGGACCTCTACACAGAGGTAAAGAATTTTTGCAAGCAATGGAGGCTGACAAAGTGAGTTACATGTGTTGTCTATTCAAACGAACAGGAGATGTTGAGAAAACACGTGAAGTATGTGAGGCAGCTGTGTTAGACATGCAAAACATTTTAAAGAAATGCTATGCAGATCAATTAGCGGAGCCGGATGATGAAAATGTCATTACCAATCTTATAGAAATGATGTTGATTGATGGTTGCTTCATTATCGAACTTGTATACAGACATTCAAGAAAGGAAAGAGACCCCATTTTGAATAATCCTTTCAAGTGCTCTGCCATCCGGCGTGACTTGCTGCTACTCGAGAACCAGATTCCCTTTGTTGTTCTAGAAATGTTGTTCGGGCTGACTCTGGCCGATTGTATTCCTCGGTCTTACGAAGAATCCTCGTACCCTCTTACCCTTATTGGATGTGTCCTTTCATTCTTTGGTGATATAATGGGCTTAGAAGATGCCCAGATGGAATCGAATGCTGGAGTACTACCTCCTCTTCATATACTCCATCTCTTACACATTTGCTACCAACCACATAAACCTACTTATGACCCGGATGCATCAAGCCACCACTATCATCAACCTAAAACAGAAAATGGCAGTAATATGGTAGGAGTACTCTGTGGATGTTGCCAAGGGCAACCCTGCAGATACGAAGAAGATACAGCTGAAACACGATTCCAAGTAGACGACGAAGCAGGTACAGCAACGCAACTCTTCTACAGTGCAGGAGGAGGAGTGGGATACGAAGGTACAGCAACACAACTCGAAATTGCAGGAGTGAAGCTGCGGAAAAGTAGTAAAACAACGAACCTGTTTGATGTGGAGTTTAGGCCTCAGGATAGTTCTTTTTATTTCTGGAGAGGTTGTCTTGAAATCCCACGTTTTTCTGTCTATAATTTCACGGAGTCATTCTTGCGGAACATCATCGCTTTCGAGCAATGCTACCCTTTTTTTGGGAGTTATTTCACATCTCACGCTTTCCTCATGGATATCCTCATGGACTCGGTGGAGGATGTAAAATTGCTTGAAAAAGTAGGAGTCATATGTAACCATTTGGGTACAAGTGAATCGGTGCTGCAAATCTTCAATGGTATTTGTAAGAATGCTTATCCACAGGACTTCCATTACGATAAGCAATGGAGGAAGATGAAGGGTTGCTGCACCCATTGGCGAGAAGAATTGGGAACCGTGAAACGTAATTGTGCTGGTAATCTATGGATAGTGTTATCAGTCATTGGTGCAATTTCCCTTTTTGTGCTCACACTTTTGCAGACCGTTTACACCATGAACTCATGAACGAATAGGTAGGTATATATACTTTTATATATATATATATATATATATGCAATAATCTTGATGGATGGATGACAATTGAAGCTTGCCTTAATTTGTTTCCTACAAGTCAATGATATGATGCCTTATATAGTTCAACCTAGATCTCAGCATCAGAAATAATTGTATATACTAGTTGTATGTAATAATTGGATCAGTACTTGTAACCTAGTTTATGATTTCTTGCATTTGCAATGTAATCTCTGTATCTCTCTCCTGAGTCTCTCATTATCTGAGTACTTTTATAATTAAGATTAGTGTTTGGTTATGCAGTACTCATCATTATCCATACTTTCTACACCAGCTTTTCTTCCTTCATTTG
Organism: Cornus kousa; assembly: GCA_025631255.1. NCBI lineage: Eukaryota > Viridiplantae > Streptophyta > Magnoliopsida > Cornales > Cornaceae > Cornus > Cornus kousa. Next base: position 6,039 of record JAOTQH010241907.1, read on the forward strand.
GATGCATGACTATATATATTCATTTTGAATTGGGTTGCCTAGAATGAGGCAGATTGCCCACGATGTGGACGAAACCGACCCTTGGTTACTTCTGGGTATATTATGAGAGTGATTTGGTGATAGATTTATTACATTAGTATGAAATTTTGATGAGCATTCCTAAATTAACAGAATTGGTCCTCTTCTTTTTTTTTTTTTTTCTTTTTTTTTTTTTTACAAACTTTTAAAAAATATTTTGAAAGTTTTGCAATTTGTTAGATTGTAGGAAAGTAATTTGTTAAATTGTAGGAAAGCTTTGTTAAATCTGGTGCCAATTATTAAGAACCATTATGAAAACATCATATATATATATATATATTGAGAGTCGGTTCACAAAAAATCTTTCTATATACCTACACTTTTTAGCCTAGCTATCATCATTACCATAATTTTGGTTGTTTAGTTGTTTTCAGGTTGTTAATAGGGTAAATTGCACTTAAACCCCTGAATTTTTTATCAATGTCACTCAACATACAATTAACGTACTTGTTTACATTGATAACTCTAAAGTTTCAAAAGTCATATTTAGTACCCTGAACCTATTAATTGACAAAAATATCCCAAATCATTATTTGTGTAATCCCTTCTCAACCACCACCACCACAACCACAACCACTGCCACATCAAATATGCCTCTGGGTCAAAGGTCAATGGCAGCGGCAAATTCTGAGAAATTCTTTCCAAAGACTACAATGGGTCGTGCACACCCACACACACACCCCCACAACCACCGCCACACCCACACATCCATTGTCGCTCTATAGCAGCAGTGCCATCATCGACACCGGAAACTTCACCGCGTCAACTCATTCTCAACGATAACACAACACAAAAGATCCAACCTGGTGACCTCTTTACTTTTGTCGTCGACATCTAGGTGCTTGGATTCTTCGGGGTTTTCCTGCAGGACGTCATGAGTAGTTGGTTTGGTTGTATTGCTTTAATATTTTTTTCCCTACTGCTTTAGATATGGGTTAGCATTTGCTTCCTAATTTGCCGTTCTTCTTGTATAGGAAGGGGATACCCTTGCTTGATGGACTTGTACATTATCTCTTCTTTATTTGTTTATAAAAATCTCATTTAGGGAAAAAAAAAATGAAGTGTTTCTACATATTCAGGGATAAGGCCAAGTAAGAGTCTTGGCTGGCGAACTCGCACTCTAACTATTAATCTTAGCAAAGTAACCCAGCAATGTACAGAAAAAATGAGCACAATTTCTACAATTTCAGAGTGTTATATTTTTTTAAAGCTTGGGAATGCTAATAATGATTTCAACAAGTTTTTAAGTTTGGAGAATGTGATAATGTAGGTTAATGTAACAATTGTTGCCGATAATATTATACTAATTAAGGGTAAACCAACAGGTAAAGAGACTAACAGTCCATATATATATCCTATGTTAAGTGCGAACTTCCTAAGAAGAGTCATTTTACAACCCACTCGAACTATATTCATTTTACCAAAAATTGCTACTTAAGCACCAAACTATTTTTATGATTACTTTTAAAAGCAAAATAAAAATAAATTATAACAAAACCAAACAAAATTTACCTCATCCACTATAGCATATAGAGGCATTTGGAGCTTGCCAAATATCTCACATAAATTGGTTTGAAGAATCTATTAATACACTTTGTGATTTTTTATTATAAGTGTTATACTAAAAATAATAATAATGTATAAATAAATTTTCAAACCACATCAAATAATGTACTATTATATATAAATAATAATGTATTAATATATTTTAAAATTTTAAAAACAAAACAAAAACACTCCTACCAAATAGGTTTTTTGTTTTTGTTTCAGCAATTTTGATAACAGTCGGACTCCGCCAAACATGTTTTATTTTCAAATTTCTTAAAACGAAAGACATTGCCAAACATGTTATACATGTTTCTGCTTTCGAAATTCCCATAGCAAATTTGCGTTGCCAAACATGTTTTTCGTTTTCAACTCAGAACAGTACTCCATAACGAAACACTTGTTTTGTTTCAAGATAAAACAAAAAGCCAAAACACAACGCGTACCAAACAGGGCCTTAGTGTTTGAAAACAATGAGTTTTTAATGACAAAAGAGTCTTTGTATCTATTTGGAAAAAATATCATTTCAGCTTTTTCAAGGTCACCTCAACAATTTTCAGAACCATGCCAGCAATTTTGGCTTTCCATAAATAGGTATTCCATCAGGCTCTCTGAATTTTCACTCTCCAAAGTTCCAAACAATAATATTTTCAATCAAACAATATATTTGCAAATTATTAAAAAAACTATGATTGATATTATAACTTTAAACAATATATTATCCACTATATGGATTAGAAAAAACTAAAATTGATATTATAACTTTAAACAATACATTATCTATTATATGGATTAAAAAATATAGGATTAATGTTATGTTTCACGATTTTCCAACAAGTTTATAACTTAAATTCATTGTCATTTACACGAAAAAATTAAGAATAAATTAAAAGCCTGTTTAAAATATTTACGAGTTATGTTTAAAACAATAAATAACTCACCATATCATCGATGTTTAAGCCACTGGGCGATTCATTTCGATGTTAATCATGCACCCAAAAAAATTGCTGATTTGTTTTTGGATGGTGGACCAACGATTCATCAAAGCTTCTACATTTCACAAAGATGGAACACCAAGATATTATACATAACTTTCAAGGATTCGCTGCCATAATTTCTCCTTACTTTAATTTGCCCCATACTCGTATCAGAGGTAAAGGACATCCACGCCCAACATAAAGCTTCATTTTCGACCATGGACTAATTTGGAATTTGGATAATCGGTTGTTGTGTGGAAGGTTTGGAGTTATTTTATTGAGGATCCATATAATCAGATTGAGCTTGAAAATAGAAGATGAAGTAGGAGTTGGGGTATTTATAGAATAGAAGTGAATTTTAAAAAGTTTTTTTTTTTTTGGAAAAAGTTATTTATTTATTTATTTTAAATTAAAGTTGTTAAGGTACTATTTGAGTCAGCCAAATAGTGCCTTAACAGCCATAAGTGCATAGTGTGGCAAATTTTTAAAAATTAAAGCAAAAAAGGTTTCAAAAAAACAAAAAAACAAAAAAAAAAAAGGTTTTTTAATTTATTTTTGGCCCAAATCAAATTTTTTTTTTTTAGACAAATAGTGTCTAAACAATATATTTTTATTTAATGAATTTATTATTATTTTTTTTAAATAATGAGCTCAAAATAACCCATATTTGGGTTTTTATTCTTTCTAAAAAATAATTATGCAAACACTGATTGTTACTGCCGGATTTTTTTATTTTATTTTTTAAAAAAGTTGCTCTGCCCAAAACAGCGTTGTTTTGGCAACAAAAAAAGAAGTTCGCGATTGGGCTTGTGTTTTTGCGTGAGCTGACCCGCGAGCCCGCTGCAACGCATTTGGGTCTCCAAATCGCCAAAAATGGGTTTGACTAGCTGGGCTGTGAATGCTCAGGCTTGCTCCTGTTGTCTTGGGAGTCCGACTTTAAGTCTAAGGATGGAAATTGGGCAGGGCGGGGATCCCATTCCCCATCCCCATGTCCGGTGAATTTTTTCATCCCCACCCCCACCCCCATCCTCGTATTAAATTTCACCCCCGCCCCCATAACTAATTAACACACACTATAATTTTTTTAGCACATAATATTTCTTATTCTCAAATTCTAAGATTCAACACAACTAAGTTATAATTTTTCTTAAGTGTGTTTATCTATACTTAATATAATTTAGTAATATATCATAATATATAAAGTTATTTTAGTAAATGTATGCCTAAACGGGGCATAGCGGGGCGGGTTTACCCTATCCCCACCCCTGCTGGGGTTTCAAATACTACCCCGATCCCCATCCCAATCCCCATCCCCATTTACAAGAAAAGGGTCCTCAAACTCATCCTAAATAGGGCGAGGTGGGGAAGAGACCTGCCGGGTTTGGAAATTTTGCCATCCCTATAATTGAGTCATTGTATCTTACTATCCCCTCCTCGCTAGGCACTAAACCCTGTTATTCTGATCTAAAAATAATAATAACAAAATAAAATAAAGATGTGTTTAAAATTACTGTGCAAAGATTAATTTGCTATCTACTAAGGCTAATATTTTTTAAAAAATACTGGTAATTAATTATAGACTGTCTGTGTGTACATGCATATATATATATATATAATATAAATTTGTTTCATAGTACTAGTTTTATTTTATTTTTTACTTATGTGTTCGATGGTACTTGACTGAAATCTACGGTATTGGAATCATTTAAAAATTTCTCTGTTACTGTAAAGTGGAAACAATTATGAATTCATAGACATCTTTGAGAGTAAATGACATAAAAAAGTAAAACAATTCTCAAGATATCAAACTTGACAAATGATTCAAAAGGAATAAACGTGTCATGTGTGACACAAGAGAATTACTATGATGGCATAGAAGTTTTTTAAGACTAGTTTTTATGGAATATTTAAATTTATTTGACACCACCAAACGATGTGAAATGAGATGAGTACTCTACTCAATGTAATCAAGATACCTCTTCCTTTATTAAAGTTCGAAAAAGAATAAATATATCATTATAAGTGTGTGTGTGTGTGTGTGTGTGTGTGTGAGGGTGACTCTTTTGTATTGACTCTAAAATACCGGCTAATTTATAGAATACTTTTTTTTAAAAGGTGTTTATTTGTTAGAAATGTTTTCTATTCTATGTGTCACTCTCTCTCTTCCGTAGTTTTCAGACAGACTTAATTTTTTCTTCTTTAAGCAAGGGGAAAACGTCTAAAACATGTATATTAAGGAGTAAGGACATATTTTTAGAATTGCTCGAAAAAGTGTAACGGTTAAGAGTTTTATACCAAAAGCATGGCGTAAGCTCTTGAAAAGTTTATTGCAAATACTTTTTTTTTTTTTTTAAAGGTGTTTATTTGTTAGAAATGTTTTCTATTCTATGTGTGGCTCTCTCTTTTCCCTAGTTTTTAGACGACTTAATTTTTTCTTCTTTAAGCAAGGGGAAACGTCTAAAACATGTACATCAAGGAGTGAGGACATATTTTTAGAAGTGCTCGAAAAAATGTAACGGTTGAGATTTTTATACCAAAAGCATGGGGTAAGCTCTTGAAAAGTTTATTATACTCTTGATTAAATTTTCTAGTGATATATTGTCAAAATTGTGAGGATTTTTTTTTTTTTTTAGGGTAGGCTCAATATAATTTGAGATTTCAAATTTTCTAATTACGAATCTTTAACATTCATACAACATGTGGCTTGGATCTCATTCTTGCTTTGAAAATTTGAATTTATAAAAATCATATCCCTAACTTTGTTGTGCATAAACAAAGTAAAATTTGAAGATTTAGGTTGTTCTAATCATTTGAGTATGTATCGTTAATTAGTACTAATAATTGATAATTTCAAATATTAAAAAAATATGTGATATAAAACAATATTCATAAGATAATATTTAATATATATATATATATGTATTGTTATTGTTGTTAATAATATATATTTTTAATGTGACCTCCTGAAGATTTTTATTTTTATTTTTTATCTATATATATCTATATATATATATGTATGTATCATTTGAAAGGCATTAAGGCCAAGCCAAAGTAGCATTACAGAGTCATAAGCCAAGCTAGATAAGGGCATACAAATCGTGAAGCAAAAACAAGAAAAATGAAGAACATGCTTCAGATTTGTTGAGAAAGAGCCACCACTCTAGAACGGAAACCTCTAAGGGAGAAGAGCAGCAACTGGAGTGACCAAAGGTCAAATCAAGTCTGGGAAAACAAAAATCGACCTAGATCAGAGATTTAACCGAAGGAAAAAACAACAGATCCACCATGTCAAGCCGGAAACAAGCCAAACAAGAGATCTAGCCACATAAAAACAATAAATGGCGTGAAAACCAACCACATGACGAATTTATTGAGACACGCCAAGGTTATTAACCTATGAGAGGCAAGCAAGGGCACCTCCCCACTCCCATAAAATGGAGCAAACAGAATGGGGACAAGCGGCTGAGAGAGAGAACAGAGGAAAAGTAGAGGCGGCTCTATAGTTTTTGATATCGGAAGAAATGAAAAATAAAGAATGAGAAAAACTTGAAACAGTATTAGGGGTATACTATTTATCAGTGGACCTGACATCAATGAGTTTACATAAAGAGTTGACTTTTGCGCAGCTTAATTACATGTAGTTTAATTAAAGTTATAACTTTGATGATGAAATATAATTTACATTTTTTTCTTCACACATTCAATCATTTTGGATGAAAAATTGTGGATGTATAACTTCTAATGATAGTACAGAACTCTAGTGTGTTTGGAATTAAGTTGTCATTTTAAAAAATGATACAGTATAAAACAAAATTACATTTTTGCATTTAGAACAAATTAAAATTAAGAAGGCTAACTAAGAATTAAACTTACCATCTCTCACATAAATTGAATAATTTTAAGTAATACTTTTTGTATAATGAACAACTAGTTTAGATATTCACAAATATGTAAAAAAAAAAAAAAAAAAAAAAAAAAGAAAAAAAAGAAAAAAGAAAAAGCC
>JAOTQH010241928.1:0-12638 GCA_025631255.1 Cornus kousa
GTGGGTCACCATCATCCACCTTAAGTTTTACATTAGTCTCCATGGGTGTAGCTACAGGTTTCGAACCAAGATATCCAATATCCTGTAAGAGATCAAGAGTATACTTCCGTTGAGAAAGACTATGCCTTGCTTCGACCGAGCCACCTCAATTCCTAGAAAATACTGAAGTTTGCCTAAACCCTTAGTAAGGAAGCTAGTACTCAAGTTATGGATTAGAACTTGTATCCCATCTCTGTCATTGCCGGTGATAAGGATATCATCTACATACACCAAGAGTATTTAGAGAAATACTTTTAAAAAAAGAAACATGGTGGTGGGATGGTGAAATACAAACAAATACTACAAGAAGAGGAAAAATGTTTCAAAGAATGTAACAAAGTTAGCAACAAGAGTATTTAGTGAAATAGTTATAAAAAAAAAAGTATTTGGATAAATATAAGGGATTAACAACTGAAGTTAAGAAAGTTAATTGTTAGCCAATATGATAGGCACGATTTATGGAATGACTTACTTTTTTAGCATAGATCTAATTATGCTATAGAATATGTTATAGAATATTCTGTGATTTGATTTAGATTTGATTTAGTTTCCTTTCTTGTAATATGAGCATGTACTCTTTTTATCTGTAACTACTAGAGCTGTGAATGAGTGATTCATCTCATTCAAGCCTTTACACAATTCTCTCTGTTTCCTTTTATATTGTATTTCTACTTGGTATCATAGCCAGGGTGGTCCGACTGCAATGAGAGCATTGCGAGTTTGGCACCACCCATTCGGGAATGGTTCAAGGTGAGATCGTCCATCCGGGAGGTGTCGGGTAGGTAGGGTGATCCGACTTCAATGAGCGTGTTGCGAGTTTGGCACCACCCATTCAGAAATGGTCTAAGGAGACATTGTTGTTTCTTTTTTTTTGGGTTTGAGGGGACATTATTAATTCTTTCATCTACATTGTTTAAACATATGTATGAAGGGGAATGGTCTGAGGAGACATTATTGATTCTTCCATCTATATATTTTAAACATGTGAAGGGAAATGGTCTGAGGAGACATTATTGGTTGTTTATGGTTTGAGGAGACATAATTGGTTGTTTATGGTTTGAGGAGACATTAATTGTTTATGGTTTGAAGAGACATTTTTGATTTGTTGATCGACATTTTTAATATAGTCAGATTTGCACTCTGCAACTTGTAAATTCTGAAGATGGGTGCTAGCAAGACCATGTTTGAAGATGCATTGTCCAAGTTGGGCGTTTCAAATATCCACGCACCAACTTGAGGGGGAATGTTAGTAAATATGATAGCCACGATTTATGGAGTGACTTACCGTATTAGCATAGATCTAATTATGCTATAGAATATGCCATAGAATATTCTGTGATTTGATTTAGATTTGATTTAGTTTCCTTTCGTGGAATATGAGCATGTGCTCTTTTTATTTATAAATACTAGAGCTGCGAAATATGTTAGATCATCTCTATTATCATCATCATCACTTTAAGTGGTTAACAGACCTAATATTCTATGATTATATTAATTTTTGATATTTGAAGTCACTTTTATTTTTATTTTTTTGGTAAAAAGATATTTATGTAGAATATTATATTTATAGAATAAGGTATTTATGTATACGGAACATAATATTGCAAATTTATTTTTAAAATAAACAAAATAAAATAAATATAATTAAGTTAAAAAAAATCCTAGTAATTTTTAAAAGAAAAAAAAAAAATCTAAAAATTAGATCATATTTATAATCTATGACACAAAAAAGATGATTTACATGTAGTCATGTATGAATGTAAATCACTTACCCTTCAAAGAACATTATGAAATATTTGAAAGATAGATTCATGAACATGTTAGATCTAACAACATTTTCATGTTAGGTCTGGGTCGTCGTCGTCATCATCCTCACCTTTTCCCAAAAGAAAGGGGCAGACCACATGAATTCTCTTTTTCCTTTCTATTCTATTATACACCATGTCTCCTCTAATATTTTTCTTTTTGAAGTCATTTTTAATTACTTCATTCCATTGTTACCTTTGGTCAGATCTGCTATCTCTTTACCTTCTATGCAGACATGTTAGATCTAGGTAGAAAATAGAAATAAAGAAATTACAATTTTACTGATTATTTGCAAGATCCAAATACTTTAGTTGAAGGTCTATGGTCAAATTTTTTTTTTTTTTTTTGAGTTTCGAAACTGCGATCTAAGGTGTTCGATGTGCTTGGAGGCTAAGAAAATCATTTGGTAGAGAAAGAAATCGGAAAAAGTGGAGAGGTATTAGCTTTTGTTACTCAACTAGCTGACTTGGTCGTGATGGAGCATGGCCGTGATGACGCCATAACGGCTAGTTACACGTGATGGCTTCGTCATTGCTAAGTCGCACCAAGCTGGTTTATGTTAACTAATCAATACCTTGGGATGAATAAGATCTGACCCTCTGAATTGGCTCAAGTTTTGGAACACTGGGCAGACATAATTTTGGCATAAAATCTGAGCCTAAGCTCAATTGAGCTGGAACTCGGGATGGTCGGCCTACTAGAATTTTGGGATGAGTGGACTAATTTTTTGGGTCGGCCCAACCAATGTGAACCTTTATTTAATATACTCTCTAAATAGAGCTCGAGTTCTAATTTTACGGAAACCATGAAAAACGGGATGCATTAAACTCTCTTAGTTATTGTGTCATGTATAATATGTTCTCTGGATCCGCTGCATTAACTTTTCTCAACATTCATTTGCAGTTATCATTCTCTGCTGCAAACTTACGTGATCGGGATGTGTTTTCAAAGGTTTGTTCCTCATTTTGTTGAGAATACTAGGGAGACTTTTCATTGCAATTATACAATGTAATTTGCAAGTTGCAACTATATCAGGGAAAACATTCATAGTTAACTTTTTGTTCCAATTGCTGTAGTGGTTTGTAATTTAGTTTCATGTCTTCATGATGTTACGTGGCATTTTTTGTTTAGGTAATTTTTGTTCTTTGGTGACAAATTATGCTTTCCTGACTTGTGGAATTGTAGATTTTTAGTTTCTCTTTACTTAGTGTCATATATCCCTCATCATTCCTATGCTGTAGCTCTACCGTGATATGAACTTTAATATATCAGTTCAATGAGATTTAGCAGAATAAACTGTTTACAAGTATGGTCTGTTTTTTACCAATCACTTCCAAAAATGAACTACTGGGAAATATATATTGATGTGTTGTAGAATTGAAATTACACATGCAGAAATACCAAGTTAAGCACAGAGACATCTTTTTTTTTCGTTGAGCATAAGGCGTCTTTCTTGTAATAGCCTATAACATATGATCTATACACCTACACAAATGTCGTGTTTATGGATATAAGATGTAATTGAACACATCAATTTTAAAAAATTCTAGACATGGGGACATGGTCACATGTTTACACTTTTGTGAGTTTTTTGTCTGGGCTGTCTACAGCGGAATGAACTACCAAGGGATAGAGTTAACACATAGCGAAGTAATGTTCAAGCATGGCATACCAGAATGTGCTTAGCCAATTTATTGTATGAAGAAAACCGTGTATGTGACTAATAGTGTCTACCAACTCCATTCCTTTACCTATCAATGTTCCTACATTCCAAGTCCTTATCCTATCTTGGGCAAACTTCTTTACCCGCACTTGTCCCGAAAAACGCGGGAACCCTTGCCTACTTTTTACCGCATCTGGGTGCCGATGCGATGCCCCTTGCCCATTTTTCGAAGCATCTAGAAGCTGATGCAACGCGTCTCTTAAGAGGTATGCCATAACATCTACTCATATTCACAGGATTCATGTTCACATTCATCATGACAAAAGTTTTACTTTGGTTATCAAGGTACCCAACACAACCCTCCTCCTTTATCCGTGCTTGGGACTGGCTCTGTAAAGATGACATACTTTCATCATGTTTGGAATGATGTGAGGGTCAAACTCTGACATGATGTGTGGAAAAAGAAACAAACCTTTAAGCTGGGCTCCCAAGGCTCCTTAATTTGGTGGTTGATAAAGATGCTTCAATTTCTGACTATATGTTTCCTTCAAAAAGTGGAGCTGTAGAACCCGGGATGTTGCAAAGTATTCCAAGATCGTGAAGTGGAGTCATTGGTCTTTTTCCTTTAGGTGTTATGTTTTGGTCAATACTGTGGAGCTGGAAGGCTTTATTAATGGAAAGATCATAAGGGAGGTTCACCATTAGATCCCATTATAGGATTTTGATTGAGGCAACAAGATGGCCGTCTTTCCTTGGAAGTGATTTCGCACAATAAAGCTCCCTTCAGTGTTCCATTCTTTGTGTGGGAGGTGGACTAGGAAAGCAATTCTGACCATTGATAATCCAAGGAAAAGAAATTGCATTGTCATGAAGTGGTGCTTTATGTGCCAGGGGCAGGTGAAATTTTCTCCTCCATTGAGGCTTTTCTCTGGATGTGTTGTTTGTCTTGATCTCTGTGTATGAGATTTCTTGGGCGATGATGGACGGTGGGGTGCATGTTGGACAGTTGAAAGGCTTTTGTGTCTAATGGTGAAGCAAACAGAAAAAGAAACAAGTCTTCCTCGCAACTGTAAGGGAGACTAGGAATTCTCCAATCACCGTCGGGGCCTAGATTTCTAAAGGGAAATCTGGGAAAAGCCTTAAGAACTGTCTAAAACCTGATAATAACTCAAAATATATTGATAAAGACTTGGTTACAGCATTTATAGAGGGCTGTCCCTTTTATAAAACTACTATTAATGACACTTGACTTTTCCTAGAATGAGTCTTAGAATTCCCACACAACATTAATAAAACTTTATCACTTTCCTAAGTATGCTTAGTAATTCCAAAGCTTAGTTAAATAAGGACTCTTTGACTTTTCTTCAATGCACTTTCCAGGCATCATTGACTGCCTCAATCCTGACTAAAGCTTGCCCTTGAGTTTGATGCAATGTACCATGATCAAATAAGAACCTGAGTAAAGCCTTCCATCCTTTCTTTCTTCTTTTCCTTACTCGAACAAAACACACTAATCTGCTGTTAATGATAAAGAATCTGATTTTCAGACACCTCTTTAGAAATGTTATGACAAACGCAATGAACCCAAGTTGAATCAAGAATCATGACAGAAAAGTATACACACCACACAAAGAACACAAAGATTTGTATGTGGTTCGGCAACAGCCTACGTCCACGGTTGGGATCCGGCGAAAGTTTTCACTATGTGTCAAATTGGAGATTACAAGATTTCAGCCCCACTCTGTTTCTGTACGAATTCCAGAGTCTCTCTTCCTCAATCTCTTAAGTCTCAACCCACAACATATGTACCTATTTATCGAGTTACAAACATAATTCCTTGTTGGACAAGGATTACAATTCCTTAGAGGCCAAGGCTTGCCAAAATAAGAAATTACCTAATAGAATACAACTTTAAAATAGAATCCTAATTAGAATAGGAATTTGAGACACAATTTCCAACAAGAAATTTAGTAGATTTCCAACACCTGCTTAAACACAAATCAGGAGCCAAGACCTGAGTTATTCTGATTTTTGAATTGAAACAACTCCTAGCTATATATCGTGCCAAGAACCCATCCCAAATCAGGTCAGGGATATGAAATCCATTATTAATCAAATCCATGAATGAAGAAGCTTCAGTTCTGACCAAAATATTCGGGAAACTTAAATCTGCTGTAATGCTTACTACACCACATACAGCTGGAGGTTCAATATTTTTATCTTCAAAGTCTCCACCTATTCGTCTGTCAATAAGCTTAAAGTCTGAAATTTCTGCAACTTCGGAATCAACTTGAAATATTTGCTTAAATTTTTTGAGCAGTTCCCACTTTCTCACCACAAATCCACGATATGCAGATTGAATAATGACGGCTGCTTTAGCTTCTGAGATGTTATTGGCTGCTTCTTCAAACTTCTCCCCTTCTGCCCTATTTTTTTCTTCATATTGCTCTTCATTGTTATCAAATTCTGAAAGTGAGAAAGTTGTAGTTTCCTTCAGCCTTTCACATTCTTCATCTTCCCATCCAACAAATTCATCCCAAGCTGATGTGGCATCCACAAAATCAACATAATTTCCAATGTTGCAATTACCAGAAACTAGTGAACTCTTGGCGGACTTGTATCCTGAACCTTCACATGTGCAGGACCAAAGTTCAGATTCTTGTGCATGGTTCACCATTGATGTCCATGTGCGTTGTGATCCGGCAGCACTCTGCTTTGGACTTCTAGACTGCATATGGCACTGAAATCTCTTTCCAGCAGGCTGTCTTACACAATTTTCACATTCATATGCATCCACTTGCTGATCCATTTCTTTCCTACCTTCCAGATTCAGAGGAGGAATGATTCCATATTGTAATAGAGTGCTCAGTCGGGAAATTTGATGAGAAAATTGATGTTGCAGATTTTTTGCAGCTTTTGAAAGTCTTCTTTTGTGACTATCTTGCTTCCTTGCCTAGCCATAGATCCGCAGCAATTGCAGATCTAAGAGGAAAGGCTCTGATTCCACTTGAAGCAAACAGAAAAATAAACAAGTCTTCCTCACAACTGTAAGGGAGACAAGGAATACTCCAATCACCGTCGGAGCCTAGATTTCTAAAGGGATATCTGGGAAAAGCCTTGAGAACTGTCTAAAACTCTGATAATACCTCAAAATATATTGTTAAAGACTTGGTTACAGCAACTATAGAGGGCTATCCCTTTTATAATACTACTATTAATGACACTTGACTTTTCTTAGAATGAGTCTTGGAATTCCCACACAACATTAATAAGACTTTACCACTTTCCTAAGTACACTTGGTAATTTCAAAACTTAGTAAAACAAGGACTCTTTGACTTTTCTTCAAGGCACATTCCAAGGCACCATTGACTGCCTCAATCCTGACTAAAGTAGCTGTTGGAGCAGCGGAAGCATGCGAATAAATAGATCCGAAGAAATCCAAACAAAGCAATCACACACAAACACAATATATACATGGTTCAACGAAAACCGGCCTACGTCCATGGATGAGGAGATTCCACTATGATTTGTAGAGATATTACAACAATAGAGTACCAACACCACGAGCCTATTTCCTCGCTACTAGCGTCACCGGTGTTTTTCCTACTCTACTAACCCGCATACTACCTCTACCCATCATTTCCCTCATAGACTACATCTCTCTCAATCTCATAATTCTCAACCCAAAGCTTTTGTATATATTTATAGAGTTCCAAACTCAATTCCTTGTCGGAAAAGGATTACAATTTCTTAGAGGCCAAACATAATACAACTCTAAAATAGAAACATAATTAGAATAGGAATTCAAGACACAAATTTCCAACAATCTCCACCTTGACTCAAATTCCATCTAGCCAATCATCACTTCCACGGCATTGGTCAAACAATTCTTTTGCAACTTCAATCTTGATGATCCTCCTACAAAACTCCAATTGTCCACACTCTACGCTACTCGATCAGTCAAACCTCCAAGGCTCTACCTTGACTACTTGAGCTCCATGCTATGTAACCAAGCCGATTGACTCCACCTACAACTACTGAAGCCTGTTGCAGCACATGTTGAGACTTCTTGTGTTTTCTGAATCTCCTTCACCTTTGGCTCTGATACCAATTTGTTGGAGCAACGGAAGCGCGCGAACAAATAGATCCAAAGAAAGCCAAACAAAGCAATCGCACACAAACACAAGATATACATGGTTTAGCCAAAACCGGGCTACGCCCACGGATGAGAAGAGATTCCACTATGATTCGTAGAGATATTACAACAATAGAGTACCAACACCACGAGCCTATTTCCTCGCTACCAGCATCACCGGTGTTTTTCTTACTCTACTAACCTGCATACTACCTCTACCCATCAACTCCCTCATGAGACTACATCTCTCTCAATCTCATAACTCTCAACCCAAAGCTTATGTATATATTTATAAAGTTCCAAACTCAATACCTTGTTAGGCAAGGATTACAATTTCTTAGAGGCCATGACGTACCAAACAAGAAATTACCAAACAGAATACAACTCTAAAATAGAAACATAATTAGAATAGGAATTTGCGACACAAATTTCCAACAGTAGCCTTAATGATTTGCATCAAATGGAGTGCTGGGAAGGCGTGTGATAAGATTCCTTTCCGTGCCTTAAATGAGGCATAATAATGGATCTTTTGAAGGGTTGGAATCTACCCTTTTTAAGTTTGAGTTTTCATTTGTGCTTTCTTATTTTCTTTTAGCTTGATGAGTCGTTCATGCATTATTTTGTCGAGTTTTTGAGAGATTTATATGTAGCCTTTTGATCATTTACCTCTTGTATATATGAATTTCACATTTTGGTTCTTTTTATAATATTTATTTATTAAAATAATGTTAGGGATAGTGAAATAGCTTCAGTAACAGGTAAAGTTTGTGGACAGACTTTGTTTAACCATCTGCATGGAAACCTTGTTGTTGTGCTTCATTGTTTTCAAATTATGTGATGTACTCATATTGTTTATTTATTTGATGATGTTTTGGGAAGCTCAAATTTTTTCTTGTAACTTTGCTAGCAGTTGTGCATCTTTGCATACCTTGGTTGAACTGAATCAAAATGTCATATTGTACTATGACATCTTGTGTACCTTTTAGTTTATAGGTACAGAAATTCTATTATTTCTGCAGAAAGGTTAGGCTGTTATCTTATAACTTTTCTTTTGTTTGTAGAGTGATCCCATGATTGTTATTTATGCTAAAGGAAGAGATGGTGCACTTCAAGAGCTTGGCCGTACTGAAGTTGTGTTAAATTCGTTGAATCCCAAG
The DNA here is from genome assembly GCA_025631255.1 of Cornus kousa. Classification (NCBI taxonomy): domain Eukaryota; kingdom Viridiplantae; phylum Streptophyta; class Magnoliopsida; order Cornales; family Cornaceae; genus Cornus; species Cornus kousa. The sequence goes on from JAOTQH010241928.1 coordinate 8,802, forward strand.
TGGATCACAAAGCAAACTGTTTCCTATTATTTTGAGGTGGTGCAGACCTTGGTGTAAGTTTTGACATATTATTTCTCTCTACATTTTGTATGCGAATACTTAATTTGTCAGTTTGATGTACCTTGGGAAGTTACTTTTTGTTACAGGTTTCATGTGTATGATGTTGACACTCAGTTTCACAATGTTGATGTAAAGGTATACTTATATGATGCTGTAATCTGAGAAATTTTACCATGGTGGATGAAATTTTCTGAATTTTATTTACTTATTTGTATTATTGAAGTGGTACATAGTTAATCAGTAATTGTTGGATCTTTTAGTAATATAATTTAAATATCATACGATATTTTTCTCATAAATACAAATAGTTTTCTTTTCCAATCAACATTTGGGGAAGTGTTGGCGAAAATGTCAAAAGTAGGTAGGGTTAAATCTACAAAAGTTTTAGAGAGAATGGAAATACTATAAATCTTAAACTAATCTAGACTTTACGTGAACTCAAGCTTGTATGAGTTTGAGATTATCTGGTCACCAGTTATTACGTTATTGTGTTTGTTTAAGAAGCACAGACACTTCTAAGAGGTGTCGTGTCCGTCTCGGACTCTGACACTTCATGGACACTCCTGGACACGTCTTCGACACTTCATGACCGTGTCCATAATTTAAAGATAATTTTTATTGTTTTGGACACTTGGTCGATGCCTCTTGGACACTTGGTCAGCACATTTTAGACACTTGGACGACACATGTAGGACACATAATCTACACATTCCGACACAACTTATCCCACACTGTGTCTTATATAAAACAAGCATATAGCTGTCCTAGAAACAACATTATGAACATATATCAAAGCTTCCAACCTCTTTTTCTTTAAAAACCGACATTAAGCACATATCATAGTATGTAATATGAACAAAAACATAATTACAATGACAAGCTAGAATAGTAATATCATATATATTATAATATATTATTTTTGATATTCTAATAGCTTCACCTTCTAACTTATGTAACTTTAGTATAGAATTAAAAAGGTATTAAAGTTCTATAATTGTTAATAGATAAATAAATGAAAATTTATATTTATGTTAGTCGTGTCCATGCCGTGTCCGTGTCCTACTTTTTTAAAATTTGACATGTCAGTGTTTCTGTGTCATATCGTGTCCGTGTCTATGCTTCGTAGGTGTTTGTTAAGGGAAATGGAAGGAAGTACGGAGTGAGAAAAAATCCATTGTTAATATATCCTTATAATATACAATGAAATAGTAGTTTAATTGATATTTTAATATTTAAAGAACTTGTAAGTCCTTACTAGTAATCTTTGTCCACAACTAATGTTCAAGCGAATTGGAAATATGAAATAATTATTTATACTTAGTACAGATGTTTGTGGTGGTTTTCTTGCACATGACTGAATTTTCTTAATACAGTGTTTTTTTTTTTTAGCATTTTACCCTTAATGTTTGTGGGAGGGGTTGTTCCTATGGCAAAAGTTCTGGTTCACAATTATGAAGACGATGGTTCTAGTCTTAGAGCAGCCACTTTGTGAAAAATAATGTCAAAGGTTAGGTCTAAGACAGTCTTTCCCTCTCGGTTCTTCACGTAGGTGCGATAGTATTAATTGCTTTTTCATCTCAAAATATAGCTAACTTAATCTTTGAGTGAATATGTTCTTTTCACATACTAATTAGACAGACTTTCGCTCTCAGTTCCTCACATAGATGCGATAGTATTAATTGCCTTTTCATCTCAAAATATAGCTGACTTAATCTTTGAGTGAATATGTTCTTTTCACATGCTAATTAGAACACTACCAGACCATGATCAAAATTTCCTAAAACAACTCTGTGGAAATTTCAATTATAAAACTAAGAAATAAGACATGCATAATCTTAACCCTAGATTAACCACTATGCTTTAATAAGCTGCAATCATGCAAAGAACTATACTTAATCCTACATCATAAAGTCTCCAAATACCAGAAGCAAAATAACATGCAAAACATCGTAAACTTGATTCTAACCGTGGAAAGGATAAAATCACATTGAACAATGTGCAAAACTAAACTAGCCTACACATATTGTCCTAAACATGCCACTAGTGAATTCAAACCATATTAACCTATTAAATAAAATAAAGCACGTGGAAAAATTTCGAATGGCCCATAAGACTCAAAGCAACAAAAACCATGCATCAGAATCCCTTGATAACATAAAATCAAATTAAGACAAAACTAATTAAATTAGAGATTTTATTGTTTCTCCATATCTCTAGGTGGAAAATTTTAAAAATTGAAAAAATAGTATTTTGTGAGGATTCGAACTTAGTGTTGGAATATTTCGTAACAAAATCTGGACTTTGTAACTTGTCCTCTATTTTCATTAGTTAGTTAGTTAGTGGTGGTACCTATGTCCAAGGTTAGAATTAGAATTTCAAGATACGTTAAAGCGCAAAAAGGTAAAGTCGCCTCTTGAATAACAAACTCACCAATTAGGGTTCATAGTCATGTATATTCTTATCATGACTCATTTAGGGCATAATGCATACACATTTTGATTCATGAAAAAATTATTATGAATGCATGGAGTTGTTTTTTTGAATAAATATATTCAAACAGGATTTCTTTTTCACTAAAATAGAATGCCTCGAGTGATATATTGAGTTGTTGAAACTTTAAAGTTTAAAAAAAAAAAGAAAAAGAAAAAAAGAAATGGGAAATAGCTCAATGCTCAATCCTATGAAGCATGGACACAGATATGGGACATGGGTACGACACGACACGGATACGGTGACACGGCAAATTTAAAAAAAATAGGACACGGACACGACGGGGATAAGCCTATAAAATTATATATATATGTATAATTATATATTCAAAATATAATTACTAGAATCTTGTACAGATAAATAAAACAACAACAAAGAACAGAATCAATTTCAATAATTTCATCTCTGTTATAAGAAAAATATACACAAGACAAACACAGAAAATAAATGAAAAATAAAATTGATCCAAATTCCAAACGAAGATATGCAGAAAAGACATAACTATAATGAACTAAATATTTATATGAATAAACATATATACTTTCAGTCTTTCACAAAGTGTTGTTCATGTAACTTAAAATATATATATATATATATATATATATCTTGTTCATGTAGAGAGATAATTGAAGAATATGAGAGACTGAGAGAGGAGTGGGAGAAAATAAATTTTGTCTCACAGAAGGTCTGTCCAAGCCTCGGACACGCGTGTCCAATAAAAAATAATATTTGGACACTTCACAAAAGTGTCGAACACGTGTCCGAGTTTCGGACAAGGGTGTCGGTATCCGAAAAGTGTCCGACACTGATACGAGATCCCTGTGAGAAGTGTCCGTGCTTCATAGATCTTTTAGAATCAATTTATTGTTTGGTACTAACTTAGGAAATCAATGGCACAAATACTTGCTAAGTAACTTTCAAGAATTGGGCTGGGCTGTTGTCTTATTGGGCTGGGCTGCACCATTGACTGCCCAGGTTTGGGCTTGTTTTTTCCAAGTTTTTGGACTGTCTTGGCCAAAGGCCCATTATTTGTAATTACCGTTTATATCTATATTATTATTAAATGTGCAAAGTGTTTCAGTATTTCAGTATTTATTTATTAATTTATATAAATTCTATAAAACCCAAAATTACCTAATAAAATTAAAATTAATTAAAATTAACAAAATATAAAAAGAGTTTAATTTAAATTACAAAGTTCCACATTGGTTTTAAGTAAAAAGGGTTACATGAAAGCCTCTTATAAAATTATAGAGCTAAAAAAATAATAATCACACCTTCCTGGCT
>JAOTQH010241939.1:0-12637 GCA_025631255.1 Cornus kousa
TTCCAGAAAACATCGTTTAGTACCTCAAAACGGCACACAAACTTCAGCATTTTGCCCAGGTTACTATTCACGGTCGCAGCGATGTCAAAACTTTGTTTTGACTTTTATCTTCCATCCAGACTCCGAATCAAGTGATTCTTGAGTCTAACTTAATTAATTTTTTGCTATCTTCCCAGTGGTGTGCTTGGTAGCACCCGATTCTATATTTTTTAGAAATAACCATTTTGCCCTTGGGGCTATTCTTGTCCGGTTTTCTTGTAATTCGCTTCTGCTACTTTCTTTTGAGTTCCGTGACTTCATTGGAAGTCATGGATATGTCTCAGGAATAATATACATTCTAGGGACATCATTTCCATGTAAAATGACTATTTTGCCTCTGGGGGCTTATTTATCATATTTTCGATCTTTTGCTTCCGCATCAATTCTCATTGAGTTCCACGACCTCATGGAATGTCACTTTGACTTCTTAGAATCTTGTTTTCTATTTTTGGTTTTGCATTTCGGATCCGTTACCGGACCATCCTTTCGATTCATCACTGACGCACTGGCCTAAAAACCAGGGTCGTCACATTCATGATGAACTCATATTGCTGATATGGCATTCTTATCCCATTTTGCAAATGTTGGAAATCCCTATGCAGTGCAGTTTTACCTGTTTTGCCTCGGAGGAGGGAAATTAGGTCAAAGGGGCCCAGACCGGAACATGAAAAATACTATAATATTTTCTTGGGTTTTTAGACCCTCTGAATCCAATGGTGATGTCAATTTTTCTATTTGACCTTTCGAAAGAAAAGTCAAACATTGGGATTGATTTGTTATTGCTTATTATAGAAACTTGGTCAACGGTGAGGCCGGGCTGGAAGGTAGGCAATATTACATGATTTTTATAGGTTTTTGGACCTTTGAGCACAATGGTGAGGTTTATTGTTGATTTTAACCATCGTTGCGAAAAGTTAAACTTGGGGTTGAGTGCTGAGGCTCTTACCGAGGGCTTTGGTCAAAGTGTGTGATGGAGAAGGGTGGAGACCTCGAGGAAAGGTGTACCCTAGGGTTTTTGGGTGCTCTGGACTCAATAGTGAAGTTCATTTATCATTCTAACAATCGAATCATAGGGTTATAGTGCAAACTGCCAATTTTGCCCTTTTTGGGGAATTAGTGATCGGGTGTCGGGAATTGTGTGATATGGTGATCGAAGTTTTTTGTGTCGTTATGTGATATAATGAGTGTAATAGTGAAGTCCGATGTCCAATCGAAGTCCGATGTCCAATCAGACGGTCTGGTTGTCTATTTTCAGTTTTCTATCGTAAGCGGGCCCTACCGGGGAAATGGTCTTGAGATATGGAAACGTTTTTCCTTTTCGAGGTTTAGAAGGTTGGTAGGTTGAAAGGGGAGGGAAAAAAATGGGGTGTCTATAGAGGGTATTGCATTTCCCTGATGAACTACCTTAAGCAATCGATCTATCTTCTCTGATATTATTTTATTCCTTTCCAACGCAACCCCCTTTGCTTCTGCCGAATAGGTCGAAAGCTGGGATTGATGTTTAGTTCATACCATGTTATCTTTGTCAAATCCTGGCATGTCCACATGACTCAAGGTGAAAACATCTAAGTTCCTGCTCAAAAATTAGATTAACTCTTATTTTTCCCTTTTAGTTTGTAAAGATTTGATCCAAGTTGTTATGTCCGGTAGATCCCTTAGAGTCTTTTCCTCCTTATTATTATTCTGATTAAGAGTCCCATTAATCCATCTGTGAGCCTCATACATAACCTTCACACATTTCCTTGCACAACGGACTCTAGATTGATCTGTACCTTTTCGAGATGCTCTTCATGGAGGTTCCGTTCCTCTGCCTTTAACACTGAGGCTTCTGGTAGAGGGCTCTATAATTTCTATTTGGTGTTTTCGTTTAAGCCGATCTTTTGCCCTTTTTTTTTTTGGGTTTTCAGGTTATTTATAGCATTCCTTTACAGCCACCTGATCTCAACATATATCAATCACTTCACCCTCTATTGAGCTTAAACATCTCATTACCTGGTAGAGGGTCAATGGAACGCTTTATATTCTATGAATCCATCCCATCCCCATCAGCTAATTGTAAGGTGGGTGGACGTCGACAATAATGAAAGTTTCCTTTAGATTATGTCTCACTACAAAGACAGACAACTATATAACTCTGACCGGCTATACCCATTTTCTGTCAAATCCACCCAGGGGGTTCCTAGTCGGTCGGATTTGTCTGGCATTGACCATCACCTATTCAAAGGTAGGCTTCATTATGATATTTGCAATATTCCCTAGATTGATTAGGACTCGCTTTATAAGGAAAGTAGCAACCAGTAGGCTTATAACCAAAGGGTCATCACTTGGGGTTTGCACCCTGCATAAATCAATATCACCAAATGTGATTGGGACAGCACTGCTCCCACCATAGATTATGTTCACATTGCTCAACCTCTTCAGCTTATAAGCTTGCCTTAAGTGAGATCGGTGTGCCCATTCGGATTCTTCGTCCTCTTTTAGTATTTCATGAATCACATTAATTATTCAAACGGGTTGTCCCTCGTGTATGTTTCCCCTTTTGTGGCATCTAGTCGAATCATTTGGTCTCAATTGGTCTTTAGCTACCAGGTAGTGTGTTAACTCCCTCTTTGCGATCATCGCCTTAACCTGCCTCCTCAAGTTTCTACATTTATTTGTATGATGCCCAAAATCATAGTGAAAGTTGAAAGTTCCCTTTTTCTCTTGATATAACCTGGCCAAAGATGTATTGAGAGAAGTTATTATTTTATCCTCTCTCTGCCTTTTCTTGAGTCTCTAAGATAACGTGGGAGCTTGGGTGGATACTACGTTCTGGCCATATATCTTGTCTCATGTCTGACACTCCACAGCGATCATCGTGGTCTTCTGTTGCCTGATGGCCTCTTTTTCCTCTAGTAATAGGTATCCCTAAACTCTGGACTTCAGAACACCCATATCACAAGGAGTCTTCTTAACCAGCGAGGTGTTAAAATTTTTGCCTCCAATCATTGCTAATTTGAAGGCTGCTACAGCTATGGTATAGTCCCAGTAATCTACCATACACTTCTCTAGGTTAATCCTAGTGAGAAATGCCAACAACCGTTCACCTTTTTACTACCTCATGGTGAACATGCTAGATATGGTATTCTTGATTCTTTGATTGCCAAATTATTTAGCTATGAAAAGCTTGTAAAGCTAACGGAAGCTTGAGATTGATTCTGGAGGCAGGTGGTTAAACTAGTTGAGCACCAATCCAACGAGGCTCGTATGGAATACCTTGCTCATTAAGGCATCATCATCGGTGTCCAATGCCATCTTCTATTGGGCGAGGTAGATGTGCTCTAGTGAATCCTTTATTTCATCGAACAGTATGAACATCGGCATCGTGAACTTCTTTGGTTTTCCCAATCGAAGGATCTCTTATGTGAATGAAGACTCCACCATCCGATAGAAAACTTGTGCTGCTAGATCGGCTAGAGTGAAAGCTTTTAGGTTTCTCATCTGATCCCCCACCTCCTTCTAGACGTGGGCTTTCAGATCTGGTCTAGAATTTTCGTCGAACATTTAGTCCTTTATTAAGTTTCGTATAGTATGACAGCTAGTCTACACTTGCTCATCTTCTACCTTCTTTCACTCGAGGTTCATTTAATTCCCTCGTGAATCAAGATAGATAGATTCAACTCATCCAATGGTCGTTCGACATAGTTGTCGGCACCTGTGTTCTCCACCAGCGAAGGTGGTGGTGGTGGCATCTCTGCTTACTCCATCATTGCTCAAAGATCCGCATTCTCCTGATGCAGGGTTTTAACTGGCTGTTGGAGTTCTTCTTGCTACTTTTGGATGTTCTCTTCTTGCTGCTAGGAGCTTTCCTTTTCGGTCATCATCCCCGATCGCAACTATGCCATCATCAGATCAAGAAAACTTTCCCACAGACGGTGCCAAAGTGTAGGTACAAAAATTTCACTCAGGTAAAAAAATGGAAAGTTTTCTCACAAAACACTTAATCCCATTTCATATCCTTATCATTTCTATTTATACAAATTTCCCTCTTACTTTAATTTCCTTTGCTTGGGGCATAAATCAGGGTTGGGACTTTCCTACTGTTTATCTCATTTTTTGGGCTCTCGTGGTCGGCTCACTCGGTTCTCTCTAGAATGATCCATCCCATCTTGATCCTTCAGGAAGTTGGGCCTGCGTTTGGTGTGAGCTGGTATGCAACACCCCAGATCTTATAATCTGGTGTATTAACCAATAAGATCCAAACTCGACCCGATATCAATCCAAAATGCAGAAGCTAAAGCCCATGTTAGCCTACATAGATAATGTAACCATGAATGAAACACCAAATGTGTCTATATATGTCATACCAATCATAAAAAAACATGTTATGAGGTTCTAGGCTATATGGGAATGGTTTCGACACAAACCGGTATTTTTGACATATGAAAAACATGATTGATCATCACTAAAATAGGCATAACTATTTTTATGTTTAGGATTTTGGAGTGGGAGTGTTACCATTGGAAATGTTGTTCCGGGATAGCCCATTTAGACATAAGAATGACCTAATTTGAAGTTAAAACGAATGAGTTATAGCCATTTGAAACCAAAAGGTCAAAATTGTACTATAAACAGTAACCTGAACCGGTTTGGAGGGAGTTGAACTGGTTCAACTTGGGCAATAGCCCATTTACGGACCAAAAGAAGGTAATGGAGCATGTCCAGAAGGGCTGAACTGGTTCTACTTGGGCAAATCACTAAAAAAAAGGTCTAAAATGGCCCTTTTTAAGGTTCAAAATCTAAAACTTCACCTAATATGCATATAGACATGTCATAGAAGTTCAAAATAAAGAATTTAACCGATTCAAAGATCCCAAAACATGTCAAGGGAAAAAGTGACCCAAACTTATGTTTGCAAACAAGATTAAAGTGTGCAAAAATTTATGAAAAGATGCAAATTAAAGGAGAAAACCATACATTGGATTAAATGGCCTTAAGGCCTTATTGCAACACTTGTCATGGTATCAAATGTATGCAAGGTAGAGTAGAAATGACTTGGGAACTCCAAAAGATGCAAGTGAGTTCTAGGTCCATTTGTCACTTCAAAAGAATACTAGATTAATTAAAAATATTACATGTTCAAAAGTACCACATCAATATATGCTTAACACATCACATATATACGTTACTCAAAATAGATACAAGTTAACATACTTTACATATAGTATGACAAAAAAATCAACATAGAACCATCCGAGCTAGGAAGAAGGGAGATCCTCAATGATGATATTCTTACCTGAAAACTTTTAATAAGAAATGAGTGAGCATGATGACGCAGTAGGAAATGGCATGAAAATAAACTACAGCCTTAAAACTTCAATGTGTTCATTGAAATTTAATCAATACAAAGGAGTATGCCTCCTAACGTCTAATCTTGAGATCGTTCTAGAGGGAGCATCCAATGCTATCATACAAAAATTATATTATTCATGTCAGTATAAGCAACAATAACACAATAGGAGAAAAACAAGCAAAATCTACTAGTTGCAAAATCATATCAATGCCAACTTGAGATTAAAAGCTGAAATCAACTAATAGGGTAACTCAGACACACACTCACACTTTAGGTCACATAGCCAAGTTATGCATCAATAAAAAAAATATAAAAAAAAAGATGGTCGTTCTTGAGCTATTTACCTCGCCAGAAACCAACCGAGTGACCACTAAAAATTGAGGAAACTCATGTTTCACCCGCGAGTGATAAGCCCTTGCATTCTCAAAATAACAGAATTCAAAACTGCATAATCCATCGAGTATCCCAAAAATAAACAAATAATCACCAAGGTAAATATTCATACCAATTATACACGCATTATACATTCCAAGTGCTCATAGATGTGAGGGTTCACCTAATCATGTCCTAAAGTCCAATGTGCTACCATGGCATGTAATTCTATATTAGGACATAATTTAAGCAACAACATAAACATATGCATTTATATTTTGCTTCATAAGCAATAATTCAATTATATAAATTCTCATAAGCACCCAAGTTCATATGAATCATGTTTCTAGGAATCAAATTCTCAAGAGCCATCATATATCAACCATAGAACACCTTTAATTAACATAGAATCTCAATTCATAAGAACATATATATGTAAGGGCAAAATAATCATGGCCACTACATATAGGTACATAATAGATTAACTAAGCTTACTTGATCATTTAATATGAGATGAAATGAAGTAAAAATATAATATAACATCATTACAATCTTATTACAATTTCAAGTTTCAACCCTAGATGTGACACACACACACAAATGCATGAATAAACAACACCAAACTCCTAAAAACCCAAGGTTACATAGGTTAAAGTCATAACACCCCTAACTTAAGTCTAGGAGCTAATCCTAGACACATAAACAGCAAGAAATGCTCCAAACTCAAAATTGGAAGAGGGGTTTAGTAGCCTTCGTAGTCACAGTCAACTTTCTCTTCTACCACAAGTGAAAATCTTGGAGGAAGGAGGTGAAAATGGGGTGTAATACACCTAATTTCTAGAGGATTTATTTAATTATTTTAATTACATTTTTTTTTATTATTTGGTTATGTATTTATGTGATTATTTGATTTAATTATTTAATGTGAATTATTTTATTTAAATTGCGTGTACTTGCTTATTTAATTGCATATGTATTTGTTTGTAATTAATTGTTAGATTTAAGTGTTTATTTTATTTTATTTAAAGTGATGGTTTTGGGCTAGTAGTAATGGACCAATCAAATGAGTCTCATGGATTACTTGGAAAGGAAGTCTAGATGGGTAAGGATTATGGCTTATGGGTATTAGTTATATATATGTATATATTGATGTGCATATATATATATATATATATATGTATGTGTATTATTATTATTATTATTATTATTATTATTATTACTATTATTATGTTATTTTTCTTTTCTTTTCTTTTTCCTTAAGTCAGTAGGATTAGGATTAGGGTATTATGTAGCCTATATATATATATATATGAGTATTAGTTTATAGAAGGCTTTTTATGTGTGAAATATACAGAAAGGCAGAGAGGAAAAGAGAGGCAATGCATAAAGAGTGAAAGGAGATAGATTGTGAAGTTTGGGCGAGAAGGCCAAGTCGAACCAAGGAGAAAAGGAAGGAGGATATTCGTGGGGGTAAACCAGACCAACAGAGAGGCAACGAGGGCAACTAGAGGTTGCCGGCTTTGAGAAACAGATCAGAGAAGGAAGGTGTAAGGTTTTCAATCTGAAACCTTAAGGTAAGTTCTTTGTTATACTCTTCTCTTTAGATCTTGTAATCAATACATGCCTAGGATGGCTTTAGGATGATTAAACAAGATTAATAAATTTGTTTGCATGTTAAATTGGATTAAAAACAGAGAGTTTATATATATATATATATATATATATGTCCTTGATTTATATGAACTTAAGATTTAATGCATGATTTGTTGTTTAATCTTGATCTATACATGCCTAAATGTTTTAAATAACTTATAAGGGAAGTTCTGAACTTAGATTACAGGCCTAGGACCCTTAACAAAGAAGAACAAAGGGATTTACAATAGCCGAAGATGAAAAAGATGGCCCGCAGCAAGAATGAGCCGGCTCAGTTAAGAAGGAGCCGACTTAGTTCCTAAAAGAGCCAAATCAGTTAAGATTGAGTCCACTCAGTTGGTGAAGAAACCGATTCTTTTGAAAAGGAGCCGACTCAGTTAGAGAAATAATCGACTTCTTATGAAAAGAAGACAACTCAGTTTAGCCTGGGACTGGGATTTCTGTTTTGGGGCTTCAGATAAGGTTGTAGCCTATTCTAATTGAATTATATGATTAATATGGATTTGATAAATTCCTAGAATACATAATATACATTAATATGCTAAGAGTTCAAACATAATGTGTTTTAAATAACTTATAAGTTGTTTATATGATGTTCATTATTGCTTATATTGTATTAACAATTATAATAGATGTTTAAAATGATTATAATCAAGTTATGGGAGTATTCTATGATATATATATATATATATATATATATATATATATATTTGATACGTTATCTGTTTGATTATTTGGGATAATTGTCAGAATATGGTTTCATTATACACCATTGTCAGGATATGGTCGTATATTAAGGATCAGTTGGCTAATAAGTTTAGTCTTATTCTACATCATACCATTGTCAGGATATAGATGATGTGCCATTGTTAGGATATGGATTTTTACTTATTATATGTGACCGTGCCATTGTTAGGATATGGTTTTAGTAATTTTTGTGCCATTGACAGGATATGGCTATATATATATTTATGTATAATGATACGAGCTGAAGGTCTCGGGATCGATGGTTAGGAGGCGTATATCACTTTGGGATGCGTAGCTGGATATATAAGATGTGTGTGCCTTGGTAGAGGATGGTACTCATGACCACCTCGTGTGCGCTTTGCATGATGCCTATTATCCGGTTGAGTTTGCCCTATAGTCCAGTGAGAGTCTTTGATGTGTGTGTGTGTATATATATATATATATACCGACTATGTAGCTATTGCATGAGTTTGATTAGGATGTATTCATCTATCAAGCCTCTGTTTTAGATGTAGTAAAAATGACTTATTCATTGGCCTGACCCACTATTTATTTTTCAGGTCATCGTCAGTACCAGGTGTACATCATATTTGTGCATAGCAGAGATCAGTTATCATCACTCTTCCAGCCATCTACGTAGGATTCTATCTTATGTTTCAGTTTTCAGTCTTAGACAGTTATTACAGTTATTTATTTCAGTTGAGATTTTATCAGAGTCCACATAATATGGATTCCCGAGTTGTATTTTAGAGGATTATTGGTATTATGGGAGTTTATTATTTATTGGTCTTTAATATAAGGATTTAATTATTACAATATTACAATATTATTTTAGTTTTCCTTTCAAGATTTTATTTATCCTTTATGTGTTCGTTTATTACTTTAATTGTTTGATATCCCCTGGTTTTGGACGTGAAATTGGTCAACCCATGGCTTTGAAATCAAAGGGTATCATATGGGGTAAGAAGCTTGAAGATGGAGGAGATAAATGGAGGTAAAAAGAAGGAGAAAGAGAGAAACTAAAATGGGGGGAGAGAGAATGAGGGAGTTTGGCTTGTCTTCCACTTTCTCTCTCTATACACACACATATACGATTCATACAATGCTAGCCCCATTCTACACCACTTATTTTGGTTAAAAGGTCAAATGGTGGTCTCCTCAATTTACCAAATGCAACAAATGCCCCCAAATGAAAAATAATTACATACAAATGTATAACATGGCCTAAATATGTCATGCAATATGATAATGACCCCAAGTAACAAAATGCAAAGTATAAGAAATTATTTCTGGACACTAACTCGACGTGGTCCCACTTGACCTGAAAATAAATAATGTATCTAAAATAAATATAAAAGGATAATAAAATGGACATGGTCCTCACATGACACCTCTAACAGGTGGTGTGTTGTAACTGGTGGTGTATCTTGTATGGGTGTCGAGGTCTTATTGGTGGAGTTTTCCACCTCCATAAGAGAGAATATTTTATTGTTAGATAAAATTGAAAAGACTCATTTAAATGTATATTAATTTATAAATTTAAGGGTAGAATGAAAAACTAGTGATATAATAAGTTGTACTTGACCTCTTATATGGTTAGAAGCATATAGTACACACAGTGAAAGGTGTGTCTTTTTTATATTGATCTCATATGTTAGTATCAGGCCAGGTTTTTGAAGGTTCAATTGTTGAGTTCTGTAGTTCTGAGGGTGTTTTTTTGCACAAAATTAGTAGTCCATGGGTCTTTACTATAATTTGGTTTTTGACGGCTTTTGAAAATTGCACCTAAAACGGATTATAATGTTGCGATTGATGATGACAATGTTGCTTATAGGGATGTCAATTTAACCTATCGTGTCAGGTCACCACCTTGTCATGCCCCTATTGGAATGGGTTTGTAATTATCCTAATAGGGTTAGAGATGAGTTTAAAAAGAGAGTTAAAACTCGCAAACCACGAACTTACCCCTATTAATAGTTAATATACAAACAAATATTTAGTCCATGATGGATTGCCCTATCTTGAACCCACCCCGTTAACATTCTAATTGCTTGGATCGATTTACTTTTCATACCTATTGATGTAAGAAGAAAAAGATTTGAAAAAAATAAAGTGGGAATGAAGTAGATCCATAAAGTAGTCTAAAAGTCCAATTAAATCAATATTTAAATATAAGTAACAACACAATACATCTTTTCATGGAAAACAACAAACCCTACTAATGAATAAGAACTCCTACTATAAATTATTTGATAAATTACAACAAACTTAATCCCATATCTAAATATATGAAAACTATATTACACAAGTTTTATTTATTTATTTAATTTTGGGTCCATTTGATTCTTCTATTGAAATGAAGGGTCCATTTGGATTGAATGATTTAGAGGGATTTAAAAAGAAAAGAAAATATAGAATAGGGAGAAGTGTGTTTGGGTAGCTTTTAGTGTGTTATGTAGTATTTTCATAATCCCAAAAATACCCTCAACAATCAAAAGAATAAAATTGTTATGACATTTACGTCCCATATTATGCCTTTTGTTATGTACTCGCATTTTCAACTAGCAGCAGTTTGGTAGCAGTGGTGTACGTGCTATGTAGGGAAAAATTTACTCCTAATCCAACTATTAAGGGGCACACTAATGGTTACTCCTAATCCAATTGTTAAGGGGCACACTAATGGCTGCCCTTGTCTAACTTTCGTTGATGGTGCACCGTAGTGATAGTATAGATGGGTTACATTTTTATTAGGTTAATTTCTACTTAACTACATGCAATGAATTTGACTTGAAAAAATGTCATGCTTATATAGTTTATTATCAAGTTATCATGCTTCTATCGTGTTGCTATATTGTGTTAGGATTTCACACATGTAGTTGGCAAATAGAACATATAGAAGTGTATACACAAGCAAAACAAGATTTACGTGGTTCGGGAAATTGCTTACGTCCAGGGGCAAAAAATATATATTTTACTTCAAAACTAAATTACACTCTTTCACATCTCATGAATTCAACTCACTTTTTTTCTCTCTTCAATTATCTCTCTCTCTTTCTTCCTCTCTACCCAAACCCATCTCTATTTATAGAGTCTTTAAAATCCAATTCCTCTTGTTGGACAAGAATTCCATATCTTGACTACAAAGAGTTACTACATCGGTTACAACTCTAAAGTAAAAGCATCCCAAACGGAAAAGGAAACTAATTTTAATTTTGAGTAATAAACCCAATAATTTCCCCCCTTGGCTCAAAATTCTTCTTCACATGCTCCTCATAGCTCCACCTTGAGCAAAGATCTCTCCACATTGAACTTAGCATCTTCTTTCTTCTAGTCGTTCTTCGCCAGTCCGCCAGACTCATCTATTCCTAATAAATTCCAAGTTCAAATAATTGAGCATGGAATCTACTTTTGCATTTCCAAATTGAAGTCTTCTTGCTTCTAGAATAAAGGTTAGTGCTTTTGCAATTACCAAGACTTCTTCATTCCCTTGCCACTCTTGATCCTCCAATCTAGTAAATCTTAAAACGGGCTTCCATTCCGTCTTTGCAATTGCTTCACCTGGTATAGTATTTCTCAACAAAATATAGAGATTATTGGCCTTCCTTACCAAAAGCATAACACGTGGTTCCCTTCTAATCTTCATCAATCCATTCTTCACTTCACACCAACAACCTTTGGAATCCAATGCTCCCACAGATATCACATTCCTTTTTACACTTGGAATATGACATACATTTATTAAAGTTTTTCGCAAACCATTTGTTGTCTTGATTTTGATTTTTCTGATTCCCATAACATCACAAAAAGTATTATTCCCCATAAATACCTTACTACTTGCAAGTTTGTAGGTAGCAAACCACTCTTTATAAGGACACACATGAAAGGAACAAGAAGAATCAAGTATCCACTCATTAGCTTCTCCCTTGTCATCAATGATTGATAATGCATCATCATTATCACTCTATTTTTTCGTATCCTCAGACACAGCAACATCGGATGTACTCTTCTTGCTTTCTGAACAATACCACTGAGTCTTTTTTTTCCATAGTTGTACCATTTTTTCTCTGACAATGGTACAAGGTTTCTTGAAGATCCAAATATCTTGTTCTCTTAAGCAACAAAAACTTGAACTTGAGCATTACGACTCTCTTCATTATTCAACTTTTTTTTTAGAGAACAAAATACTCTTAACTTATTCCACTGAGATGGTATATGTCATGCCCCTGGACCATATTTTGGATTGTGAACACAACACGTAAACAATCACAGTCTTAAAATTAAGAAATATCCCTGTAACCTGTCTCAACCCCACATCCACCTATCTATTTCCCTTTACAAAACAAGACTGAAAATAAATATATAAGACGCATATATTAGAACATTAAAGTTTTAAAGTCTGAAATCACATTTATTACATGCCAGGAATACTCTAAAGAAATATAATACAAAACATAGTCTGCGTGTGAATCTAAAGGCTACTGAAAGTTCAAAGAC
>JAOTQH010241949.1:0-12634 GCA_025631255.1 Cornus kousa
AAAAAAATAAAAATAAAAATAAAATAATTAAAAAATGTTAAGTAAATCTGTAACAAATATGTATTATTAAACACTGTTATTATTTTCTGCTTTCAAAATTGTTAATACATATGTATATATAAAATCTATTTTTATATTATATATATATATATACATTATACAATTGTACACTTATCTTGCCCTGTATTTTTTTTTTTCCTTTTTTATCTTGCCCTGTATTATATATATATATATTTTTCCTTTTTTATAGATTATTGTACATGTATGAGTTGTGGTTTGTTTTTAGATTTTTTTGTTAATATATATGTATATATAAAATATATTTTTATATTCTATATATATATACATTATACAATTTTTTTTTTCCCTTTTTGTGATTGTTGTGCATGTATGTGTTGTGGATTTATGTGGTTGTCATGAATTTTATTATCATGTATTATTAAGAATTGTGATTTTAATATTATTTGTTATGGTGTAGTCGTTATGAATTTTATTATTATGTATTATTAAGAACTATGATTTTAATATTACTTGTTATGATATTAGTTCTTCTCTTTTAGATTATATCTTTTATTATGATTGAAAGTTAGATTTTGATAGATGGATGAAAAAATAAATTAAAAAAAATTTCAAAAAAAAAATATTTTTGTAACAAATGTTTACAAAACACTGCTTTCTGTTTTTTGTTATTAAAATTGTGGCAACAGCAAAGATTACTAAACATTATTTTTGTTTTTTGTTTTTACTTCGAAATACAAAATTATGTTTCTGTTTCTTTATGACTGCAAAAACGAAAACGTTACTAAACGCACCCTTAGTAATCACGTTTTGTGCTTCAATTCGTCTCTCTTACGCTAGCTCAATTTTAAGCTAGCATTTCCTCTGCAATCTCGAATTCTCTGAAGAAGATTATTTTTTTATTTTCATAGGCACACAGCACCTTCACATTTGATGCTGGTCCAGACTTTCTCAAGAATGACATTCGCGTGAAGCCCGATCTCGATGCTCTGGGGGCTCTGGGTGATGCTGGATGGTACTGCATCAGGGCGAGCCTTTGGGCTGCGGACTATGACTTGCCCAAAATCGTAACAGCTTTGCGCGAACCGGACTTCAACGAAGCAGGGGTGATTCTATCATGCGGAGTTTCTCTATGGTGGGAGGACGGGAGAATAGCAACCTTCTATTGCTCTTTCCTTGCCAATTTGAGCATGGACCTAACTGTTCTCGTAACAAAGGGTTATTTGCGTGTTCATGACTTTGTTGGTCCTTTTCTAAAGAATGTTGGGCGGTTTTTCGTAGCTTCGAATTCCAAGTTTGGGGAACGCGCTCTAGGGTGTGAACCAATACCGGGTGAGCACACTGTCACCACAGATCTTCCTCAGGATGCTCTCATGGTGAGGGAATTTGCTACTCTGGTTAATGGTATTAAGAGTAATGGCTTGAAGCCGGAGAAGAAGTGGCCAACCCTCAGTAGGAAGACACAATTGGTTCTTGATGCAGTCAAGGGATCGATCGCCAAGGGTTTCGAGCCCGTTGAGATTGTGAATTAATTAATTGGAGATAATTGTGTGATCGCGCACTTGTTTTGCACGCTGTAGTTTATATATTAGATTATTGATATTGTAGTGCTTGTACTTTTATGGTTTTGCTCAAAATAAATGAACTTACGCTTTTCTGGTTTGATGAATTTGTAGACTCTGAAGGATTTCAGAAAATGAAATAAAACGAAAAATTAGAAACATTTGAAAAGATTGTTGTAAGTGATTCCATATTAATGTATCCACGTAAAATATCTCTTTCAATAATTATTTTTTATTAAAACTGTTTTTAGTGAATTATTTTTTCTTTTCAATTTTTAGGCGTTCGGCAAAGGTATTTAGAACTTGTATCGGACAACTAAACACAAAAAAATATTTATTTAAAATATTTTTGTTAGATTTTTATAAAATATTTTATTTAAATTTTGGACAATTAAACACCAAAAAAAATATATATTTTTTAAATTTACATCCAAACAATAGAACAGTCTACCAAGCTTTTCTTTAATGTCTATTATGCTTGTTTTTGAACACGTTTTTGAGAATCAGGGTTTTTGATCAAAGGATGGGTAAAAGATGAAAACCCTTATTGTTCCAATTGAAACAATCAAACGTTCTAATCTCTCTAGGGTTTGTGAAAGATGTTATATATATAGAAGAGAGTCTTTACAACATATAAAAAAAAGTTTTTAAAATCATGCAATGACTAACCAACAAGATTGGAAAAAAAACATAAAACTAAGAAGTTACCAATTTTTTGCAGGCAAATACAACTAGTCTACTTCAAAGTGAAACCGGCTAGAAAAGTGTAACCGGTTTTACTTGTCCTGAGAGCTGATTTTGTGTAAGAAATGCAACAAGTTCTAAATTGATCGAAATGCAACCGGTTGGACTTTGTTGAATGTTATATTTCCAACCTAAGCTCTTATACCCAACTTTAAAGATACTCACAAGTGTTCCTCACTCGCTAAATGATATTCTCAATGGATTCAATGGTAAGAGGCACTTGCGATTCAAATTAAAAAAATCGAGACTCGAAATTAAAAAAAAAATACAACTTTATCGTCAAATTTTGACTCCAAAATTTGCTTACATTATAAATATATATATCTCTTATTGAAAGTTCCACTTTGACTCCTTGCCGAAATAATAATAAGGCAAAAGTGTGAAATACCCCCCTGGACTTTCAACAAATGAGCAAAATAACCACTGAACAAAAAAAATGAGCAAGTTATTCATAGTACTTCCAAAACTGAACAACTTGCCCCCTTTGTTATAGAACGCCGATGGCTTTCCGATGATAGTTATGAAGCAATCTTGCATTGCAGACTCCACCATGGAGGCCGACTACGTAGCAGCTTCTCCAATCTTGCATTGCATTGCAGACTCCACCATGGAAGCCGAGTACGTAGACACCTCTTCCATTCCTATGGCAACTGACTCTCCGTCACGAGAGGAACCAATTGTTTCTCCTTCTGTTTCAAGCATGAGAAGAATTAAGTTTGAAGAAGCACACTTCTACAATGATCTTGCTTGGAAAGCTTATCTTGACACCTACAAGGATGGTCTGATTAAGATTAAAAGAAATGTGAATCTACAAAAGCTTCATGGCATAGCTGGATAGAAGCTTATGATATACATTGAGAAAAACAAATGGCTTTTCTTTACCAAGCTCGGTAAAAGCTACTTTTCTCCGAATATGGTACATTATTTTTATGTCAATATTCAAAAGCTCAAGGATATATACTTCATTATGTTACCCTTTGGAATTGATTATATGGTTGATGAAGAAGCCATTTAAGCCATCTTAGACATTCCTGATAGAGATAAGATGACGGGACAAATATTACTATTGGAAGTCTCAGGTCCAGAATTACCTCGAATTACTTCAAAAATTTGTGTTTTGAATACTCCAAAGAATGAAGATAGTATTCTAACTCATTTTCTAACAGTAGTGTTCTTCAATTTGTTCGCCATGGCTAATATGGGATATTTCCAAGAAGAACGAGATCACTCTCAAGCGAGCACAGGTTCTATACTTTCTTACTATAGATGAGCACATACAACTTACACCATCCATTATGCAGTTAATGATGGCTCATTACAAAAAGAACTCGCGTCGCAATTCGATCATCTCCTTTTCTAATGATAATCATGAATTTCTACAAGCTCAAGAATATTCAGATTCGTCCAAGAACATACCATCAGCGCATTGTGACTAAGTTAGACACTAATGCTCTAAATAAGTCCAAATCAGCTAGGGAGAATGCTAAAAGACTCGGAGAGGTGCTGATGAGGGTTCTTCACAGGCTCCGGAGGTTATACTGCTATTTCTTCCCAAAAGAAATTTTTCTAGAGCTGATGCAAACATGATGTGCTCTCTTCTTCTTCATTATCAGACTACTATGTTTGATAGGATCATGGATAAGATATGAGATCTCAAGGTTCATAGGGGATAACTTAAAGGACAGTAGCTAGGTGGTTCTTCAGAGAATGTTTACTGGCCTACACCTCCAGATCCATCTTTGAAATCTGAGGATGATGATGCTAAGTACTCAGATGGGGATGAGAATGAGGATGATGAGAGTGGTGAAAATTAGAGTATTGATGACTTTCTGACTTTCTATTTGGGGAGATAATGATGCTGACGTTTTTGTGTTTATTTATCATACATCATAACATCATACTTTTGTTTAACATTGTCATTACTTTTGGATATTAACTTATATATTTAAATGACATGTTTAACTGAATTAATTTGTTTCTCTCTACTCTGCAATTATATTCTTTGTCAATTTCTTCCAAGGTGTAGTTTGATCTGTGCTCAACACAAGGTGTAGTTCGCTCTATGCTCAATTTCTTCCAAGGTGTAGTTGCAGCAGCAACAACCTCAACACCTTCACTAACCACCGTGTTCCATGGTGGTTAGTGAAATTGGTGGTTAGTGAAGGTGTTGAGGTTGTTGCTATTGCAACTTGCTGTTTTGTTTCTTGTAGCTATTTCAATAGCTTTTGTTTTTGTTCTTGGGTTGGGGTGTTCTACCCTTGCTAGGTTGTTGCTTTTGGTCTTGGGCCTTTGCCCCTCCTTTGTATAGTTCTCCTTTTTTTGTTTTATTGCAATTAACTTACCAAAAAAATATATATATTTCTTCCAAAAAGGGGGACAGCAATGTTATTTTCAGGGGGAGTAATTTGAAAGATAATTGGGTATTTATTTAAGGGGGAGTTTTTACAAATTTTATTTATTAAACTTCACCAGTAGTTTTCCTTGATATTGTGTAGGAAATCATGTCAAATCATTTATCCAGTAAGAGAAGAGAATAGAGATAAAATTATGTGTTTTCCTTTGAACAAAACTGTAATTTACTTTTCTGCTTAGGTAGATTGCTTAAATGATTTTAGGGTTTTATCACAAAATTGCCAAAGGGAGAGATTGTGAGATATAAATTATGTAATTGCCAATAATCGTTAACAAAACAAGTCCTAGTCGAGTTGTGTGACGACCCGACTTTTAAAGAACCCGATGCGTTAGCGAGTAAACCAAAAACTGACCCAATAACAAGTCCCAAATATGGAAGCAAGAAAAAGAGAAGAGGTCTCTAGAGATGGACACCACATCTAAGAGACCAAATGACCTCCCGAGAAGTCACGAGACTTAAAAAAGAAATTAATGCGGAAGCTAAGATTTAAAAATCGACAAGAATGCCACTAGGTAAAATGGTCATTTAAAATAGAAATGAAAACTACCATGCAAACCATTAGATAGACAATGAAAAATTAATAAACTTAGACTTAAAAATCACTTGATTTGGAGTTAGAACGAAAAAGAAATGAAATTCCGAAGTTCTACAAAAAATTGCCAAAAATGTGCACATGTGCGATTGATCGCACTTCAGGTGCGATCGGTTGTAAAATTTACGAATGATGAAGGCAAAAAAAAAATGGTTCTAGGTGTGATCGATCGCACTAAGGAGCGATCGATCGTAAAGGGTAAAATTTTGGCCTAAAACGGAGGTGCCAGGTGCGATAGGTCCTAAGGTCAACGAATGATGGAAAAACTAAAAAATTCACAGGTGCGATCGGGCACAACCATTTGCGACCGATCGTGATGGATCACAATCGATGGGCTGCAACCTGACAAATTTTGAAAATTTTAAAATTTAAGGGGTAAATGGGACGTTTTGGGAAAAGTTTTTGAAGCAACCCCTATCTAAATGTGATTCTAAGATCAACTATGGTCCAAACTAAGAATAAAAAGAAAGTGAAATGATGAAAATGCCCCCAAGTGCATGCAATACCAAAGAAAGAAAAATATGTTATAAAATGAAATACTTTGCATACTTTAAAGTACTTGGCCCTTGGCCTCATTACACACAAGTTAAATTACACCAAAAGAGAATGTTTAAGTGCATATTACACACCCAAAAGAGGAAGCAAAGCATGCTTCTAATTACATTACACATTGTCAACCTCAAAAGACAACTATATCATGCTAATACTTGTGTGCCAAAAATATACAAAACATGTTCAAGATGTAAATACAAGCCAAGCTATTAATGGTTCGCATCCAAAAAAAGTGTTTCCTTGCCTAAAAAACAATAATCAACTAGGGTAAGTAATCGAATTTCTCAGTAGGACGAAGCATATACGTATATCCTAAAGTTTCAATAGTTTTTTACAAGTGTAATATAAACAAACACATGTGGATCATGCCTCCTAACGTCTAGTTTCAAGGGAAAGCTAAGGGATCATTCTAAAGCTATATTTAAAAACACTTTGAAAGCATTCCACAATAGGTAATATACTTAACGATATTGGAACATCCAATGAAAAACAATAAGTAATGCATTTGAACAATATTGGAACATTTAATGTAAAACAACAAGTTACAATCGCAAAGTAATGTCAACTTGGAAAATGAAACGCGAAATCAAACAATAAGAAGATCTTGGTCACGGCATCCGGTTATGAACATCACAACCAAGACAATTAGTTGTTTTGGGTTACTAACCCGCAAGGAGCTACCTAAGTGCTTTGGGGAGAACTCATACCTCTCGCACTAGAACCGTACTCTAGCCATGTCCCAAGTATTTCCAAAACCAATAATAGTGTTACAACCACCACATAGGTATACAATGCATTTAACCACCTTCCATGCACACCCAATATTCACCACACAAATCATGCTCTAAGTCTTCAAGCTACAATGGCATTTGCAATGTCAAGTTCACAACGTGAATACAACTATGCTACTACAAGGTTGTCAAATTAGGAAATCCATTCATAGTAACATAGTAAACCTCAAATCCTTGATTTAAACAACAGCATAGTAATAATTTCACAACATAGTCATTGGCAAGAATCATTCTAGAATTTCATAGTTACAATAACAAGATATTACTAGAATTTAATTCTACACCAAATGAATTAACAACTATACCTTAGATACATCATATACAAGCCTTGAACAATATGAAACCCTAGGTTAGATATATTCAATATTCATCTATATGCAACCCTAGAATTTAAATAACATGCACACAATGTATATTAACTTCAAATAATACAATAAACACTTATGAAATAAACATAAAACACCCATACCTCACTAGAGAATTGTATCTCTAGAAACCAAGGAAAAATGGAAGCAAAAATGGAATCCATGACAAGGTGTTTTAGAGGAAGGTGAGGGGAAGCTTTTGTCTTCCAAGTGCAAGACTAAAAGCTTAGTGGAAGAGGGTTAGATTCAAGCTTTCAAGCCTAGGTTTTCAAGCTTCAATGTTGGGTTAGGTGAGAGGTGAGGAAGACAAAGTGATTTTACTAGAATTTCCACCAACTAATGAAGTTGATAGTCACAAATACTATACGAACACTACCTCTCTCTCTCACACACACACATCACACCTCTCCACTTGTCACCATCCAATGCACCCTCACTAGGTTAAATCTACACCTTACACTTGTTACAATCCTAAGTTTCCAAGTATCTCAAACCAAAAGTCAACAAATGGTCCAAGGAAAAGGTGACACTTGTCACACTTTCCAAAAATTGTAAAATGGTCCCTCGTTTAAATTTCTCAAAAAAAATAATTACAAATAGATCCCTATGGCAAAATATGTCAAAAAGTTAATTATACAAATAACCCCAAAAAATCAAAATGTTTCCAAAGAAACTATGCATTCATACCCTTAAGAAATGAAGTTAAACTAGCATGCTTTTTTTACGCAATTTAATTAGGCATTAACAATAAATTAAATTAAAGTGAATGCATACGATATCGAAAAACATTTCTGAACACAAAACCCTAAGGCAACAAGAAAAGAAATGAACAAATAAATAAATAAAATAAATAAATAAAATTTGAATGTCAAAAAAAGGATAAAGATGACACGGTCATCACAAGTTTTAATTTCAAGTTACCAAATCGGGATCGACAACGACTGCGAAATTGGAAGGTTATTCAAATATACCATAACTAGGATCATCGAGAAAGGAAAGAATAACACTTTGGAAAGAAATCTAAAAAGGTTAGAACACATTCCATAGTTGATATATTTTCTGAAATTTTCAAAACAGTATTTTTTACCAATTCGGCCTTAGGATTCAAGTCTGATAAACTTGAACCAGTTCAAGCTTTTCTGAACTGGTTCAAGCCTTTCAAGTTTAGCCTCAAATTCATTCTTCCATACTTGAATTGGTTCAAGGGTTTGTTACAGGTTTTTGGACACATGCAATCCTGTTCTGATTTCTTTCCAATTGGTTTATAATTGTACCAAGTCCTATGCATGAAATTTCCTATATTTTCATAAAGGATTAGGTTTTTGTAAATTATATATAAACCATGATAGTTATCTAGGTTTATTGGCAGCTTTTGCATTACAAATTCATTATTCATAAAAGCCTCAAGAATATTATTTTGCAGAAAATCCAAGAGATTTCTCTGTCAGTCTTTATAGAACACACACATAAACATATAGTGAGTTTAAGAGTGTTATTCAAATCCTCATCGTGATCATACAGTTGCATCTACGATGATCAGAGAAAAACACATCTACTTCTACATCAAATTCAGATATTGAAGAACAGAAGTAAAAGCGATCACACTTTCAAAGGGTCAAAGCATTCGTGGAGTTTTGTTTGATCTACCTGCTACTCTTCTACAAAGACCAAGTATAAGCCTGAGGTAATGTTGCTATTGGACAGGACGTCGCAAAG
The DNA here is from genome assembly GCA_025631255.1 of Cornus kousa. Classification (NCBI taxonomy): domain Eukaryota; kingdom Viridiplantae; phylum Streptophyta; class Magnoliopsida; order Cornales; family Cornaceae; genus Cornus; species Cornus kousa. The sequence goes on from JAOTQH010241949.1 coordinate 8,754, forward strand.
CCAGAGGATTGTCAACTATTGGTATTTAGTAAAACGATTAGGTGTGAGCTAGAGTCAAAGTTCAGTGTACTTTGTTTCAAACATAATGGATCGGTTTACTTTGGACTGCACAGTCCACGAGGTTTTTCCTGCGTAAACAATTGACCTATTTTATTAACTGGGGTTTCCTTGCTAAAAATCCTGGTATCATCTTTAACTCTTACTTTGCTTTATTTTATCTTGCATGAGTTTAATTATTTAATTGCTAAAGTAAGTAAAGTTGGAAAGACACAGATCTGTTTCTAAAAATACAAAATTTTTGAAATATTCTGCTACGTACAACTCACAGATTTGATGTGCTTATTGTTGATCACCGTGGAATGTTGATGAAGAATGACACGATTTGATGTGCTTGTGCTCTTCGCCTTTAAGTTTGGGTGTTGGGGATGAATGTCGACATAGTTTCTGCATTTTTCTATGGAATTCTGATTTTCTGAATTCTCAATTTCTTTACCCCTTCCTCCATACCTCTATTTATAGGATTCTTAGATTAATAGGATGACGACATGCGTCATTTCTTGATAAGGCCATAATGCCGGGCTGGTTATATTGTGATAATTATTCATAAAAATAATTATTACAAATATATTTTATTAAGAATAATTATCTTTTTATTTAATCACCTGGGCTAGGCTAATTAAATAATTTAAGTTGACCGAGTTTGGACTAATTAAATAATTTAATTAAATATAAGACCCATATTTGATGAGTCAAATTATTTAAACAAAAACTCATAAAATATTAATGTCTACAAGCTCCATAATACAAGTTGTTGTTGTTGTTCTTGTTGATTTTTTTTTTTTTTTTCCCCAATATTTTTATGATTGTATAAGTATGCGTGTTTGTCTTTGTGTTGATTTGCATATACATGTTTAGAGGCTTTTATTAATATGATTTAGGAGGAACATATTCATCGTGGATATTTCATATCTCTCCCTTATATTTTACATATTATATGATATGGATGAAAATTTTAAGCTGGTTGACTTGTATTATCTGATTGAAACAAATAGATGCAAAAAATTTCTTTTTAATAGAGGGTATAAAAGACATGTTAGAGGATAGTTGTTGACCTTAATGACTCCATCCAAGGACAATCTAGACGTTTTGATGACATTAATGGTGTTTAAGGACTAATGCTTACATTGAGTGCTATATAGATCATTCACATTCAAGAAGAACCTCAATGAAGCTATAGAGATCACTCCAAGTATTCTATTAATCAAGATCACATCAAGGAAAGCAATGGATACAAAGAAGACATGAAGTTGCAAAGAACCAAATGCAAAGTCCATCCAAAGATAGCTTGGACTACAATGAGTAAGAAAGCAACTCAATGGAAAGAAGAAAGCAAGTCTACCTCAAAGTCTAAAGATTGTGGACAAAGCTTGAAGAAAATGGTAGATAGGATGGTGAGTGTTTAGGATTCAATGTCAAAGTATTTATGAATCCATTTGAAGCTCATCTCTATAGGACCATGCATATCATATCATCATTCATATGCTCCTATATCCATTAGCAATAGACTATGCACTTCATTCATATACAATTGCACATGAAGTCATTGATAAAGAGTGAGTGAGTTCAAGCTTGCATAAGCTTTGAAAGAACTCATCATTTGTGCTAGAAATGCTAAGACCATGTACATCAATCATATAATTCATATTGGTCAACAATTAAGGCATGGGAAGCCTTCATTACCATGAGTTGGTAACAGACATTAGGACCCCAGAATGCGCGTCATGAAAAACTGTGTTTTTTTTGGCTAAGTGTGAAAAATAGATTTTTGAAATAATGATTATTTCAAAATAATTTTTCCCAGTAATAACTTTCTATACTTCAACTAGCCTAAACTGATTTTATCAGAATTTTTTACCAAGTCTACATTGATCTACATGCGGATTCATTTTTACCAAAACTGTCGGAAATCCAAATTTGTACTAAAACTAAATTTCTACATTTTGATTTAGTTGGATTTTAATTTTCTAGTATTTTTTATTGAATCCAAATGGGAGGTACTTCTTTATTTACATTGTAAACTTAAAGTAAATGGACATATAAATACAAAAATGGAGGGTGAAATCTCTTCTTCTCCTTCATTCCTTGTTCTTATGGGTAACTAAATCCTTCTCTAGGGAGGTGATGAAACCCTTCCTTGTAAGCATGCTTAATTTTTTATTTATTTTGGGGAATGAAATGTATGTATGGTCCAAGTTTCGTAATCTAGAGTATATTACAATGTGTAATGATTGTTATTGTTTATAAATGATCGTGTTGAATCAAGTGCTCTTGTCTTAGATTATTTGTTCTCATGGTTATATGGCTAGCATTTTCATAGTGACAATGAAAACAAGATTATAAAATGGTTTTAATGGCATGGTTTTTGAGAAATTTGTTAATTTATGGCTTAAGACTTCCTTTTGATAGGTTAATCTTATCTCTTGACTCCATGTGCTTTTATCATTTGATTAAGGGTTTGATAATCTCTAACTTAGTGAGCATATCTAAGGTTACACCATAGTCTGGGTAGCTCAAGCATGTGAAGTTTTGATAGTTTATTCTTACCTTGTGATTTAATGAATTTCTTGACGATATTGTAGTAACCATGTGTTGCTATGTATCGTGGTCACATATATACATTAATTTCCCAAATCAATCATATACTTAGCATGTGTAAAGGGTAGGAGTGGATTCACTTCCCTAGTCTTTTACTTCTGAATTTCTTTTCTCTAAAGTTCTTGCAAGTTATTGTTTTATGCAATTTAAATTCTTAATTCTAGTGACAAACCAACAAATCTCTATACACCCTTTGATCATTCTAAAAATGATTCTAGATATCTTAGTTGCCATAAGCTAGTAGTCCCAGTGGCTCGACCTACCCGACCAATAGCCCTATTTTACAATGATTTATGCTATTGAAAAGGTTGATGTATAATTGTTACAACCGATCATCATCCAATAGAGCTTTTACTCTACCATTCTACAGAGCTTTTATTCTGGTATTACTCTTAGATAGAGCTCATGTTCTGAACATTCATTCAACCTCTCATATACAAACTTGTATAGCCAAACATAGAGAGAGAAGATGCGAATTTATTGAGCATTTTTTAGACCATCATTCAGATCTTTTATTCTGAGATATTCACATTGATACAGAACTGTTATTCTATTTTTCATCCTTTCACATTCATCACACTTAGAGAGAGAGCTTCACTTGTATTCATTGATTCTCTAGAGTGAGTTATAACTATAAACTGCGAAAGTAAGATTTTTATAATACACTTCTTGATTTCTTTGTAAGACTAGGAGAAGAAATTCTCTTAGTCCAATTACTGTAAGGGCTAGTTTGGCCCTAAGACTTTGAGAGAGAGTCTCTCAGCAGGAAGGAACTGTTTCTTTCAAGGTTTGCTCTCCACCCATAAGGAGAAGCCATAGTGGATTAGGAAGTCTCAAGAGGGGTCTTGAGTCGAGGAGTAGGAGTTTCTGAACCTCGCTAAAATCGCCATGTCTATGTTTGCAATCTCTCTTCCCTTATCTCTCTTATTATTGTGCCATTAACTTGATGAATTTATATATCAAATATTGCACAATAGCTACAATTTACTTGCTAGAAATTGAAGTTGCATAATCTAAAAATCAGTAACAGCTTGCTACTATATCTATTTGCTGATTTTGTTTAGCTCATAGTTGTCAAATAGAAATTGCAACTTGCACATCTACTTAGTTTTAAATTTGCCATTATTAGACAATGACTCTATTTACCCCCCTCTAGAGTCCATTCTTGGGTAACAAGTGGTATCAGAGCCTAAACTCTATCTAAAAGACTTAACCGTCTTAGAGCG
>JAOTQH010241959.1:0-12633 GCA_025631255.1 Cornus kousa
TAATAATGGGTCATTATGTAATTATGTTTAGTTAATAGGCCCTTTATGTTATTATGTAAACCTTGTAACATATATAAAAGCCTACATAGGCTTATTAGGTTCTTAGAGTTTTTGAATACACAGAGAATACGTTTTTGCTCTCTCTCTTTCTCTTTTAATTTTGGAACAGTTATAACATGTTTTATACACGTTACACAATCAACCACAAGGTATGTGACGTTATTATTGATAGCGGCAATAGTGAGAACATTGTTTCCTCAACAACGATTCGAAAATTGGGGCTTAAAACAGATAAACATCCCCAACATTACAAAATTGGATGGATCAAGAAAGGCTCAGAAAAACCTGCATCGTTACATTCTGAATTGAGAAAGTATATACAGAGAAGGTGCGTTTTGATGAAGTCAACATGGATGCATGCCATGGGCAAACCATGGCTAGTAAATGTCAATGCCACTCACGTGGTAGAGACAACGTGTATATCCTATACAAGAATGGCCAAAAGATTGTTCGGAGTCCACTAAAAGAAGCCGAATTTACCAAGACTAGCCCTGCTAAAGGAAATTTAGTTACGTTGATCAACAGAGAGGAATTTCTGGGTGGAGTAAAAACACCGCCTGAAATCTTTGTTGTTATGTGCAACGAGGAAGTGGTTGAACAACCACCTTTTATAGTACCAGCAACAATGCAGCCATTATTGCAGGAGTTTAGTGAGTTGGTGCCAAAAGACTTGCCTGACAGTCTCTCGTCCATGGGGAACATTCAACACTACATTGACTTGGTTCCCAAGAAAAGCCTACCAAATCTACCACATTGACTTGGTGCCCAAGAAGAGCCTACCAAGTCCCAACGAGAGTCCAATCCTACACGAACAAGTGGAAGAATTACTGCATAAAGGGTAGATATGGGAGAGCACGAGCTCATGTGATGTTCCGACCCTGCTACCCAAGAAGACGACAGTTGGAGAATGTGTGTGTTGATAGCCACGCAATCAATAGATTCAGTGTCAACTACAGATTTCCCATTCCACAGTTCGATGATATGCTGGATATGTTGGCAAGATCGAAAGTCTTCACTAAAGTGAATCTCAAGGACGGATATCATCAAATCAAAATCTGTCCCGGGGATGAGTGGAAAATGGTGCTCAAGATAAAGGAATAGGTGTGCGAGTGGTTAGTCATGTCGTTCGGGTTATCTAACGCGCCAATTACTTTCATGCGGTTGATTAGTCGGGTACTCAAACCATTTATTGGTCGATTTGTAGTTGTCTATTTCAACAATATTATGCATTATAGTCGAACAAAAGCAAAACACCTTTTGCATTTAAGAGAAGTATTAGCTTCGTAGGAGAATAAGTTGTCCATTAATCTGAAAAAGTATAGTTTTGTGACCCTAAGCCTAGTATTCCTCGGCTAAGTGGTTTGCAGTGATGGCATACGGGTAAATGAGGAGAAGGTCACGGCCATTCAGGAGTGGCCTACACCAAAGAATGTCGAAGAAGTACGCATTTTCCATAAATTAGCCACATTCTACTAAAGGTTCAACAAAAACAACAATAGTATTGTGGCTCCTATCACAGAAAACATGAAGAAAGGAAAATTCCAATGGGGAGAGGAGGCCAAGATGAGTTTTGCCTTGATCAAGGAAAAACTGTCCACAACCCCAATCTTAGTCCTTCCAGATTTTGAGAAGCTATTCCAGGTGGATTTGATGTCTCAATCATGGGAATCAGAGTAGTTCTGTTCTGTCACAAGAAGGAATGCCAGTAGCGTTTTACAGTGAGAATCTGAGTGAAGCACGCAAGAAGTGTACTACCTGTGAGCTGGAATTCTATAAGGTGGTGCAAACTTTGCACACGTGGGAGCATTCTCTTATCCAATGAGAGTTCGTGTTGTTTACAAATCACCATACACTGAAATCCATTAACAATCAAAACAGTGCTAATCAGATGTACGCGCGATGGGTGGCTTATATCCAGCAATTCATCTTCTCGCTAAAACACAAGTTAGGTCAGCAGAACAAAGTTGCGAATGCACTAAGTCGAAGGACAGCTTGCTTAGAGATTATGAGGGCCAAAATCATAGGGTTCGAGTTATTCTGGCCAAGTATGGGCAGCTTGAAAATCGAACCAATCCTTTAAAGGTGAACATGCAAGAAGGATTTTTCTTTAATGGCAATAAGCTGTGTATCCCACGGAGTTCTTTGCAAGAGCAAGTGGTTCATGAATTGCATGGAGGAGGATTAGGAGGACATTTAGGGCGTGATAAGACGCGAGAGCTGTTGGAAGAACAATATTATTGGCCAGAGCTCAAGCGTGACGTGGAGAACCATGTGCGGCGATGCTAGATTTGCTAAACTAATAAAGGCCAATTTACCTTAACTCAACGCTGCCTATTCCAGATGCTCCATTGGAGGATTTATCCACGGATTTTGTTCTAGGGTTCTTGAGGACGCAATGAGGATCAGACTCTGCTTTCGTGGTGGTTGATCGATTTTCCAAAATGGCCCATTTTATTGCGTGCAAGAAAACAAACGATGCAATCCAAATGGTCAATTTGTTCTTTAAAGAGGTGGTTCTTTTACATAGGGTGTACAGTCCATTACCCCAAATAGTGACACCAAGTTCTTGTCTCACATTTGGCAGACTTAATGGAAGAGATTCAATACCTCTCTAAATTTCAGTAGCATCAGTCAACCCCAGACTGATGGCCAAAGGAAATCTGATTTGTTGTATTTCAAGAGAGAAACCAAAGCAATGGGATCTCGCTCTTGCACAAATAGAATTTGCTTACAATTACATAGTTAACCGGTCCACTAGCAAATCCCTATTCGCAATTGTATATTGATGTCCTCCAAAGGTCGCTTCGGATTGTGTATCTTTACCAAAGTTATCAGGGAAGAGTATTGTTACATAATGGTTGAGCACGTTAAGACCATTCAAGAAAGTGTCAAGAAACATCTAGAGGAAAGTTATGCGAAATACAAGGCTACAACTGACAAGAGACGAAATAAGAGAGTATTCGAAGGAGGAGACCTTGTTATAGTGCATTTAATAAAAGAGAGGTCTCCAGTGGAAATATACAATAGTTAAAGGCCAAGGTACGTACCAGATTCTAAAGAATATCAATGACAGCCTACGTGATTGATTTACATACTAACATGGCCATTTCTTCTACATTAAATGTGGCTGATATACCCGAGTATTACCACTAGATTCGGGTAACACGGGGACGAGTTCTTTTCACGCAAGGGAGTCTGGTGTAGAACAACTGACTCACGAGTATCTGAGCACAGGATCACCGCAAGTCAGGGAGGCAGAAAAGATAAGAAGAGATATACAAGAATAGAAGAAAAACAAATAAGGAAAAGTCAACAATAGAAAAAGGAAAAGCTGAAATTGTATGCGCAATAAGTCATAAGAATCAATGAATCACCTTCCTCTTCAGTTCCCAGTGGCAAGGGATGTTTGGGCTATGTTTTTTTGTTGTGTTTGGTATGCCTTGGGTATTCCCAAGATCCGCAGTGGATATGATTGAGGCTTGGAGAGGATGTCTAGTGGAGGGCCGAGCCACGGAAGTTTGGAAGGCCATTCCCCTTTGCTTATGGTGGGGTTTGTGGTCTGAGATAAATAGGGAATCCCTTGAAGGAGTGAGACTCCTATTTGGACTCTCAAATATAGTATATTGAATACTTTATTTTTTTATGGTGAATGGGTATAATTGTAAATCTTTGGGGCATCTTTTGGACTTGGATAATAGCTTGAACCTTTACTTGTCGCCTTTGGAGTCTTGAGTATCCTCTTGAGTGCAACCCTCTTGAGCGCTTTTAATAAATTTAACTTATCAAAAAAGATTGGTTGTGGAATTCACAATAGGCAACAGTATGATTGGTGTAGCTGCCAACAAAAGACATCTTGATTGAAGAACTATTTTCCATTGCAGGATTTAAGGAGGATTCTGCTACACCAAAATCTCAGCAAATACCTCTTTGGATTCCTCTTTAGTATTATTTCACAGAATGCTTTAATGAGTATAACAAGTGTCCTTAATTTTAATGAGTGGTGTGGTTTTTTTTTCAACTTGCCTATATAAAGGCAAGAGATGTAAGTTTGCAGGCAGACAATTATTAATATAATTTCTAGTTCTCTCTTGTAAGTGTGTTCCTTGTGAAATCAAGAGTTCAACTCTATTCTTTATCATTTCCGTTACATTAAAAAGTACGTAAAGTTTGAAAAAGAAGTTGGTGACAAGGGCCAAATCGCATAATGGGCTACACGTGCTTGGAAAATCTTCAGCGAAGTGGGAGTTTCACCATTACCAGACTCATTGTTCTTGTTTCATCTCCCATCAGACACAGAAGCTAGTTAAGTGCTATGAGAGGGACAACACTACTGAAGTGGTGCAGCGCAAGGAGTGCATAAATGGTGTATCAAGGTAGGTTGTTCTAGTGTGTCGAAGGAAAATGGCCAGAAAAGGGTTTTGTTGTCTCCACCTTTGGTGCCATGCTCTATTCGTGATTGTTGGAGACTTATGTTGTGGGTTTTTTGTGGGTGAAAGCTGGTGAGGCGAGGGATGCTGAAATTGTTCGTATCAAGGTGAGTAATGGAGCGACTGCCCGCCAACGACCTTTGTTCACGATGAGTGTCTTTGCTATAAAGTTGCTCTGCGGGTAGAAACTGCCCTGAGCTTGTGTTGGCAACAGAGAGCTTAGAAGGAGGGGAGGACTCTCAACTCTTAATGGAAGAAGACTAGTGGAAGATGCTCACAAATGGAAAGAAGGTGTTGAGGAATTCCGAAGATGGGAAGTAGATCGGAATTTTACCTCTACTACACCCATACAATATCTACTCATAATCACTTACCAAAATATATATATATATATATATATATCTACTCATAATCACCAAATTTTTACTAATAAGGTGGTCTCTAAAAAGAATTTATCCCAAGCCTATGTTACATGGACTCTTCAAAAGTAGTGAAGTACCCGTGTTGGACACATTGTACTCAAATATGAGTATGGAATGTGTTCCACACTTTTGGGTGCACATTTACTTAATAAGCATATCCAATCATTCAATTATATTTTTTTATTACTTTAAAATGAGTTAAATGCCAACATTCAACACTATATTAGATAGAAATATTACTTTACTCTAGAAAATAAAATAAAAGTATTCAATAAAATGAGTATTTAGTTGTGTCCATGTGTCCTTCTGTTTAGAGATATGACACATCCAACACATGGATACATACCCGTGTCCGACACACACACACCCAATCCACGTAACATAGTCCCAAACAACCATCGACAATGGGGCTACAAACTTGCTTTGGTTGCTCCACTTGGAAAATACCTTCATTTCCTCCATAAGAGCTTCAAAGAAAGACTTCACAGCAAATACTTCAACTCATCTAGCAAACCAGTTCATACCCTTCATCACTATAGCTCTAGCAATATGGAAAATAATAATCACCACCAACCATGCCTTTGTACAATGCACAAGATACGATTTAAAGCCTCTCGGGCTAAAAAAAACCCAATTTCTTTGCCACTCAACCAATTTTCCAACCCTAGATATTAAAACCACTCAATGATGAAATCTCTAGTTTTTCAAATTCTCTTTCCACAGTCCACTTTTATTCTTTTAGTTGAACTTAACAAAATTTTAGTTAATAATTTTATTTATTTATTTATTATTTTTTTTAACATTGAACTAAAAACTATTAACATTTTTATTATTATTACTAGTCCTCTAATGGCCTCTTTGGCTTAGGAGTTGGCATGTCTGGTCAACTTCTAGGTCTACAGTACGAGGATTGAGGGGGTTCAATTGCCATCCCTTCCACACAAAAGGGTAGCTTCACACTTCAACTCTAGTCTTCCATTCATAATAACCTCCAATTACTTAAGTCTTCATATAGCACCATTCATAATAACCTCCAACTGACTTCCAAACAGACATTCCAGTGCACCAACCAACTTAAGTTATTGATGTTGTAAATATTCTTGGCCACCAAAAATTCCCTAGTTCTTCTCTTATCACAAAAGAGATTCTTCTAGTCAATACGAAAACACCAGCTCCGACTTAACTTCATCTAATATTTGTGAAATTTCTTAAGAATGACTGCTATAAACAACACCTATCCTCGAATCAAATAAACTTGCAACTTTTCCAAGACCTTAATCCAACAAAAAAATTTGGCCATCACTCCAATAAACATGCAATTTATGTTGCATTCTTAAATTGCAAAATGGATTTCAATTCCCCATATAAAACCCTACACGTGACAGATTCGTTGTTCTTAAAAAAAACATCCATTTAAACCTCGAATGCACTTCATATCATATCTATAAAACACCTAAACTTCCAAAGGATCTAATAATTGTGCTCTAATACCATCTTGTCACATCCCGCTCTCCACGGGCACATGAGTGAACCACAATTCATAAAATGCACCAAAATCAGTTTAAAGCATTAGATGTTCCCAACTCACTTACATTTCTTTTCCATCCAATAATAAATCAAATTTAATTTCATTTAACCACAATTCAATTGCCATCCCTTCCTCACAAAAGGGAAGATTCACGCTTCAACTCTATAGTCTTCCATTCATAATAACTTCCAATTACTTCACTCCTTCATATAGCACCCTCTGTGGAACTACGTTCGAAAGCCAACTGACTTCCAAAAAGACACCCCATTGCCCCAAACAACTTAAGTTATTGATGTTGTAAATATTCTTGAACGCCAAAACTCCCGAGTTCTTCTCTTACCAAAAAAGAGTCTCTTTTAGTCAATATCCAAACACCAGCTCCGACTTTATCTTCATCTAATACTTGTGAAATTCCATAGAGAATGATTGCTATAAAACAACATCTAGCCTCAACAGAAATAAACTTGCAACTTTTCGAAGACTTCAATCCAACAAAACATTTTAGCCTTCATTCCAATGAACATGCAATTTCTATTGCATTCTTAGATTGCAAAATGGACTTCAATTCCCCATATAAAATCCTACATGTGCCGGATTCCTTGTTCTTAAAAAAAGCATCCATTTAAACCTCGAATGCACTTTATGTCATATATCTCTAATACACATAAAGTCCCGAAGGATCTTGTAACTATTCTCTGAAACACTCTTGTCACACCCCACTCTCCACGGGCAAATGAATAAACTACAACAACCCTTGGAGCAATTGATAGTTTTTCAACTGGCTGAGTTGTAAGGGACCTTGGAGGGATTCAAGTTGGCGAACGATAAGAAGGCCCAGTTATCTTCGAGATAATCCACGGGCATAATGTCAGTGATTGCTAGGAGGAAACCTTTTTTGTTACTCTGATGAGAGTTTCGTTGGCTGGGATGCTGGTTTTTGAAGCTACATTTGCGAGGGCATTTGGGTATTCGTTGGTGGAATGAGGAACATGGGCTACTCGAACAGCTGAAAAAATGCGGAAAAAAATTTGAATTATAGTTCCACATGAAGCAAGAGAGGGTTCTCGAATAGCATATCCTTAGTTGTTTGATGACCAGCTTAGAGTCTTCATTGATGCAAATTTTGAAGATTCCTTTATTGAGTGTTGGTAAAAGTCCAGGGTAAAAGTCCCAGGATGAGAGCTTCATGCTCGGCTTTGTTGTTTGAGCATGGGAAATCGAGTTTGATTGTGCGTTGTGTGTGTGGCGAGGATGGTATGATTTCTGCACCCACTCCTTTGGAAGTGAAAGATCAGTTGAAACCTAGGATTACCCAGGATGCCACTCATTAGGCTAGCAAAAGGTGGCGGTAGTTGAGCGTTAATGGTCCAGCTATATCATAACTAACATTAATTGTAATGTTAAAGGTTTCTGTCATGCATGTTGTTGATGCAAAATTCTGCACAATCCAGACCAGAACTCCTTTCTCGCAAGAAAAGCAAGGAGGTGACACAGACTGGAACCAGCACTGTGCCGAGTACTCTCTGACAATCAATTTAGTACTTGAATGATCGAATATTCAAGAAAGAATTCAGTATTTAATTTTTGGCGTATCTTTTGAGCTGACCGACTCCTCCTTATATAGAAGAATATTTAGTAGTAGTGTTTGCTATGAGACTGCTTCGGTTACCTTCTCCATCACAAGTTGGGAGAGATATCAGGCTGAGTATTAGCCATTCTTATCTCCATTGTAGTGTATCCTACCGCTTGGGCTTCCGTATCATTTGAACTTCCTTATCAGTTTTAATATTCCATACTAGTTGCCTCCCGTTCCCGAGCTCGCCTGTCAAGCGTGGGGAACGCTAAGTCGCTTCTAGTTTCTCTTCATTTTCAGCCTGCTAAGTCACTTCTAATTTTTTTCTTCCATAGGCCTTGGTCTTGGACAACCAAACCTTGGTGTACACGCTTTTTGAGCACCCATCTTTTATAATGTTCAACTTGTCAATCAGACAAACTATTCTTTATCACTAAACAAGCTCAACTTGAGTCGTTCCTCTTCAAAGACCAAGTCGGGAGAAACACTTCAACCATACTTCCTTTATTACAGATGAAAATTGTGCATAGCTTTTGTCTAACTCTATTCTTACCTCTTTATTTTTTTGGGTACATGGGCGGGATTGTAATTCAATGGATAGACTTTTGGATTTTGGGGATAGCTTAAAGCTATAGAGTCGATTTTGTTCGGTTGTTGTCTTCTTTGGGAATGGTCCCCCTTTTGAGCGCCTTTTATAAAACCTTACTTATCAAAAAAATAAAATAAAATAAACAGTACTAGAATTGTCGTCAGGGAAATCATTTAGTTCGTGATTATGCTGAAGAATTCTATCGTTTATCCTCTCGCAACGATTTGTTAGATACTGATGCACAAGAAGTTGTGCGGTTCAATAATGGTTTACGGCTGGCTATTCAAGACAGAGTGGCATTGCAAGTGCCTTTCACCCTTGACGTTGCAAGCATCTTTCACCCTAAATGTTGCAGTTGAGTAGGCCACTAGAGTGGAAGCCCAATTGGATCGTCCGAATGTTCGTAATCAGAATTTTAGCCGTCCTCCTACACAGTAGATTGATTCCAGTTAACCACCATCATCTCCAATCATCAATCAACACCCAATACCGACTCTAGAAGTGGGTGGCGCTAGTAATCAGCCTTGGCAAACTGCGAGCAACAATTACTAATTCTTATGCTCCACCGATTTCAGGCAAGTGTTTTCGGTGGCTAGAGCCTAGGCATTGTTCCAATGACTGTCTGAAACATTGTGTTCCTTCCCTTGCAACTAATGAAGAGCAAATCGATGACGATGAGTATGTCAAGTATGAGGCCAAAGTAGGTGAAGAAAAATATCAAAACGAGGATGTTGTTATTTATAAAGACCTAGCTGATTGTCATTCCAATATACATGTTCAATGCAAAATTATACCAGTATGTCCTAATGGACAAAATTGTTTACTTGTCCACCTAAATGTCATGGGCTTTGAGTTTCAGCACTACTCTAGCCAACCCGTGCGGCACTAAGATGTTGCTTCTACTCGCGCAAGTACATGGTCAGCCTAACTCCCGTGCACACCTTAGCCAACACCCTCCCACTAGTGCCCTCACTAGTGTTATATGGCCCTCGCCATCTCCTCACTTGGCTTGCACACTCACATAGACTGGGAAAATTTGGTGGTAAGGAAAAAACAATTATATTACTTCAAAGAATGATTTGTACAAGGCTAGCAATCATGCTCTCTTACAAGTCTCACAACTCACTCAGGGTCTTGATCGCTACAAATGAAGTCCTACCATTTATAGGCACCCCCATCCCTAATGGACTCCTAGGATGCGTTAGATCCCATTGTGGAGATCGATTCTCTAGAATCTTCTCCCACCTTCTACAAGTATCTACACACTTTTACACATATCTCCATTATTCGCCATGCAACCGTCATGCAGCGTCCTACTCAACGCACGCATGTCATCTGCATAGCGTAACCTCCAAAAGCAGGATGTGATATCCTCCCCCACCCAATTCCATGACTCCCTCATCACGGTTTCTTCAAATGCCCAGCCTCTCACAAGTCATAAACACCTGCGCATATGTCCTTGGCCAACACATGGGCACACCCTTGGGGAGGTGAGAGGTTCTCACGAGCTCCATTGTGTTGGCTGCCACCTCTGGACTCTCTTCCCTGCCCACGAGCAGCACCATGCATGCAGCTTTGCCTTCTTTGCCTCCAAGTATAATCAACGCACCAAGGCATGGTAATAGCGTTCCTGTCCATGAAATCCAACCCCAGCACCATGTCGTGGTCGTCCATCTCCGCAACCTGGAAGTCGGCCTTGCCTTTCCATCCCTGCATACATAGATCCACCCCTTTGCACATTCTACTCGCGTGACTCCTCAGAGTTAACGACCTTGATCCAACCCCCAGTCTTGCGCGTCTCCAGGCCAAGTCTCTGGACCTCCTGCGGGGTGATGAAGTAGTGTGTGGCGCCTGTGTGAACCTACGCCTGCACAACCTACACACTAACCAGAGCATTCATGCAGCGCACCCCAAGTACCTTCTTCGACTTGCCTTTCTTCTTGGTGTCATGTGCCACGCTACTCAGCATCTACATGCCACCATGCACGTCTTCATTGCTGCCCGCATCGTCAATCTTGCCCTTTCCCTTACTATTCACAAGGGCACTTGTGGCCTTCTTCTTGGGCAGTCTCTCCACATGTGCAGCCCATCACACAAGTAGCACTTCAACTCTCCCTTGCCCTTGTCACGGCACTCACCCTTGCCACTTGCCATGGACCATCCTCCATAGTCCTTGCCCTTGTCGAGTGAGTGTCTCTCCTCATCGTTGTGCTCATCATCACTAGATTTTTCGGCGTGTCTCCTTTCTTGGAGAGTCAGTCTCCCCCACCTTTGTTGTGGTCCCTCCTGGGAGACGTGGCCCTCCTATCATCACGCCTAAAGTCTTCAAGGCGCTCCATTATAGCCGTGGCGATGCTAAGTCTCTAGGCACCCTCCTCCTAAACTCCGTGGCCACCCAAGATCGTAACACCGATCTATGAACAAGCACACACATTACTGCTTCGACATCTCTAAGATCTCGAGCATCAAATTGTAGTACTCCTTCACGTACTCCCTAATGTTGCCCATCTGCTTCAAGCACCTTATCAAATTTTTTTTTTTTTTTTGATAAGTAAAATTGTATTAGAAAGCGTTCAAAAGGGAAACCCGTCCCAGGAGATGTACAAAAACTGAAATAAAAAAATTTAAAAAAAACAAAAAAAATAAGGAAATCTATGGACCCAAAGAACCCAAAAAAGTCCACAATTTCATCTAAAGCGTTGATCATGGCGAGGTCCTCAAAACACTTGGGGTAGAACTGCCTCTTGAACTCCTCCAATGTGTCAACCGCTCACGCGCCCTTGCCTGTGAAGCTCTACCTCCACCATAGAGCAACAGTGTCGGTGAGGAAAATTGGGCCTGCTTGCCCCTTCTCCTCACCGTCCTTGATGTACATGGCATCGAAGTACCGCTTCATGTGCCAGAAGAAGTTGTATGGCGCGCATTCGTTGCCCATCATACTCCTTGGGCTACGGCGCCTTCTACTTCCTTGGCCTCACCATGACCTCGCGCTCCTGCAAGAACTCCTTAAACTCGACAATCTCCACGCGCAAGTCGTCTACCCTGCCATGCAAGTCCCTTTCCTTTTTTTGCGCCTTGATGGCCATGTTGTCAATCTACTCGTAGAGCTGTGCGATCTTTCTCTTGAGCCTTGACAACTTGGTCTCTGTATAGACCACGTGTGTGGCAAGCTCCTCCTCTAAGCTCTAGTCCACAACGTGGACTTAACGATCTCCTGCGCTAGCAATGCCTACTCCAAAGCTTCCCTTACGTTCCCTTGGGCGGAACCTCACTCTGATGCCAACTATCACAGGTCTTGGTTAGCCCAACTCCCGCGCACATCTTAGCAAACACCCTCCCACTTGTGCCCTCACTAGTGTTGTAGTGGCCCTCGCCCTCTCCTCACTTGGCATGCACACTCACACAAACTTGGGCACAATTTGGTTGGCAAGGAAAGAAAAATTCTATTACTTCAAAGAATGCTTTGTACAAGGCTAGCACTCAAAATCTCTTACAAGTCTCACAACTCACTCCAAGACTTGATCACTAAAAATGAAGTCATACCTCCTAATGGATGGCTAGGATGCGTTTTATCCTACAGTGGAAATCGGTTCTCAAGATGAGGGGTTGCCTTTTCCTTGGAAGGCTATTTGGCACTCCAAAGCCACTTAAGTGGCTTTCTTTGGGTGAACAACTTTATGGAGGATTTTTTTTATTATTATTATTCGACAAGTAAGATTGTAGGTAGGATTATGACGATTGTTAACCTCTGGAGAAGGCGCCAATTGATTGTGAACTAGTGCTGCATGTGTAAGAAGGATGAGGAGTCGATTAACCATCTATTCTTGCATTACCCGGTGACTAGGGATGCATGGGGCTTTATTCTCGCTTTGTTTGGTACTTTAGCCATGCCATTTTTTACAAAAAAAAAAGCTCGGAGCTTGGAGAGGATGTACATTTGGGAAGCAAGCTCTAGATGCTTGGATGGTTGCTCCTCTTTGCTTGTAGTGGGGTATTTTGTAGATAAGCTTTGGATGGGGAGGAGACTCCTATGT
>JAOTQH010241997.1:0-22409 GCA_025631255.1 Cornus kousa
CTGCGGGGTCACCAAAGGGCGGGCTGTATTAACAGTTGAAAATTGATGATTGAATTGTGAAAATGGGGAGCGACATTTACATGCATTGCATCCCCATGGCATTTGATTAATTGTGTTTGAAATTGTTAACTGAATTGTATTTCCCCAACGTTGAATGACCCCAATTCCTATTGGCCTATTCCTTGTTTGGATTCACGGGGTCCCATGAGGTGCGTCTTAGGCGTCACCTACTGAGCATATAGCTCATCCCTATATTTATTATTTTTTTCAGGTCACGGCAAGGAGCCGGCGGATGAGAATCCTCCGCAAGCTTGAGGGTTGTTAGAAGAAAGTTTTGCTATTTTGTATTTGGCCAATCCATATGGAAATTTGTAAATTTTGGGGCATGTAACTAAGTTTGTAATTTGTGGCCAATGGATAATTTATGTATTACTTAATTTTGTGTAATTAAGTAACGTGTAATTAATTACGTTAACGTTGTGGTGGTTGTATCGTTATTTGATGTTATAACATTTTAAATTGCACGTGGGTGTAGTGACGTTAGTGTAGTGACGTGAGTGGTTTTATCCCAAAAGTAGTGTGCCTAGAGAGTGTAGGATAACAGAACTGGAAACTGGAAATTTCCCAGAACCGGTCGACGTGTTGCCCAACCGGTCGACCGGTATCTTATTCCAGTGGCTACTGATTGGTTGTCGCCCCAAACCAGTCGACGTATGGGGGTCATACGTCGACCGGTATCTTGGTTTCCAACCAGTCGACGTATGGCACCCCATACGTCGACCGGAACTGTTGATAATTAAATTATTTCCCAACCAGTCGACCGGTTACTTCAACCAGTCGACCGGTATCTTTTTCCAGTGGGCAACTTCACTGTTAAGTATCCAAACCAGTCGACGTCTACAACCTATACGTCGACCGGTTTTAGCCACCTTTCAGTGTGAATTTTATTTTATTTTATTACACTTGGCACCCAACTATCAGTTCTCGTAATTACTTTTATAACTCAAATAAGTGTAATAATTACATTTTAGCCCCAAAATGACGGCTTTACCCCGGATTTCATTTTAATCATTATGGGATGGACATAAAAGACCATTGTACCCTTAAACTTCAATTTATGGATTTATATTAATTTACCGATGTACCCTTTTCGGGTTTTGTCATCCAAATTTAACGTGAAATTACCGTTAAGCCCTCGAATGTTTTTGGGTCGGGTTGGGACCCGTTTAATGATCCGGATCCATGGGGATTTGGGTCGTTACAGGGCAGCTCAGAAACATGTACACAAAGTGAGTGTGATATAAATGTGAATGTGGAGATGGATGTGGCGCAAGACAAGAAATGATAGAATTAGAAATGAGCACATTCATAAGATTGTTGAAGTAGCACTCATTGAAAATCAAATGATAGAAAATTGGTTCAAATGATTTGAACATGTGCAAAGAAACCACTAAGTGCACTAATTAGAAGGAATGACATGGTCCAAGGAAATGCTACGAGAGGAGTGAGACCAAATTAACACGAGTAGAGTTAGTTAGGAAAGATACGATTATATGTGGTTTGACCGAGGGAATTGGTTTCCTCCAATTGATGGTGCCAAGTCATTCAATGAAAAGCAATGAACTTTGTCATAAAGCTAAATTAGAGGTCACTAATATGATATGCTTCACCAGCATTGTACTAGTGATATACTACAACTCAAGCTTCCCACCATTTCACAGCAATGAATATTTTACATTACAGTTCTCTAGACACAATGAGCATGTCTGCAATAAATCATGGACCAGAGAGAGACTCATATACCTGATCCATTCATTCTTATCTGCAGCAACTACAACTGGAGAGAAAGGTTGTAGCAAAACTGTTTCGGCACCCGTCTCAAATTTTGTATCCCACCTAGCAATTTGATTATGTAGGTTCTTAACTGCTGATACAAAAAACAAAAATCATAATAGATTCGTCAAAAAAAAAAAAAAAAAGGCTACTTTGCTTTTAAAAAAATAAGACCACTCGATTAAAAGAACCCACAAGAGTACTGGCATTTTGCTATGTGGTCAAGTGCAAAGTTTTCCCTCTCCTCTCTTTTAGCTATTATTTCTGCACTATCATCTACTGCAGTAAGAAGTGGCTTTGAAAAGTGATCACAGCTCCAATTGTAGATAGTTGACTGAGGAAGAAAACTGCCCTCTGTAAGACCAGAAGATCCACCAGAAGCTAAAAGTGGCTTAGATAATCCTGAGTCCGGAGAATTAAATAGGTATGGCCTGAAATCTAGAGAATAAACTCTTCGCATTCCTGTTAAACAACTTGGCCGAGGGGGGCTAACCGGAGGAGTTCTAAATGCCAGTGAAAAATGTCCTATAAAACAGCTCAAAAGAAGGACAAACTTAGAAAGCACAAACAAGAATAAAAATGTCACGTAAATAACCATCATTTGCAAGCTGAAAACAGATAAAAGAAAGATGGAAGCTAAAAAGTTGCAAGATAAACTACATGCAATATGAAACCGAGAAAGAGAGAAACCTGCATTCAAATCAAACCATGAAGATGAACGGGTTAGTCCAGTAAGTCTAGAGGTTGGAGTTACTGTGGGTTCGGCAGACTGAACACTGCTACCAGTGGAGTTGACAGGCATTGTCACCATTTGTTCCATCCCAATAATGGATAGTACTTGACGGCCAAGGTTAGCGATGCGTGGTGATGGATCCTTGGCTAGCGTTCGCATAGCCAGTAGAACTTCTGAATACAACGAATTGTCTTGTGATCTTGGCCTTGTGTGATTAACAACCCCATTGCTCACACAGTCGTTCAATATGCCAGAATTGGAATGCTGAGAGGAATCATCAGACGGTGGAGATCCATTTATTACTCCAGAAGCTGCAAGATGGCTGCTACTACTGAAGTCCTTCCCATCACGAACCACAAATTGGTTATCGCCGTCAACTTTCAGAAGCCTAGTAATTTGGGAAGGAACAATGCTCTCATGCGGCATGTACTGGTTTGTAGTATAATTGTTACTTGTACCCTTGACAGCCAATAAAGGCAAGGAACTAAGCACAGAGGTAGATTGAGGTTTCAAATATGCAGCAGCAATTGACTTTAGGTGCTTGCTGTGGCCACGGGCAAAGCAAGCTAGAGCTGTAAAAAAATTTAAAAAGTATATAAAATGGCAAGAGATATTTTAATAAACAAAATTCATCAACAATTCCAGTTTAATGGCCATGGATTTAAAAATGAGAGAGAGAGAGAGAGAGAGTCAAATGCTCCTCAAAACGTAAGAAACCTTTTAAACCACCCCCCCACCACCAAACTAAAAAGGAACCCCAATAGAAATAGAAAACAAAAGAAGAGGGGAATTTCGTGAAAGTACATATCCCGCACTGGCGCAAACAGATGTTTAAAATAAGGACAGCACACTGCATTCAAAGCAAAATCATTAATTTTTGGTTGATTTGACTAAATGTGCTGGTCTAGCATTTATCTATAATTTACTTTCAGCAATAGTTATATTTCGCACATTACGCCTCAACCACTTCATGGGAACACATTCATATTACACATACAATATTATAGCATCCCTTCTACCCTATGCATTAGATCTGTTTGCAGCCAGGGGCTTACAGGAGTTAAAAACATTCTCCAGATAGGCCCAGAAAAGATGATCGAAGAAAAGAAAATCATGAGAATAAAGCTAATTCTCAAATGTTACCAATGTAAACATATGTCAACATTCTATCATGCTGATTTTCAGAAGTTGCAATAAAACCCAACTGCAATAATTATATATATATTTATGTATAATAATTAATTGTTTTTCACGAAATAAAAGGAAAAATAATTCAGTATCTTGGAAGCAATGAACAAGTTTTACCACATGACTCATGTCATCTGAAAGGAAATTGCATGAGTAATTACATACCTACAGCAACCTCTGCCCGGACAAGTGAGCTTCCATCCCAAACAACATCTAAAAGACTCTTGACGATACTAATCTCAGCCTTCACTTTTTCATCATGATCACATTCTTCATCTTCTTCAAGACCATTTCTAGATGAATCAGACCCAACATCAAGGAGTGTGCCAAGTGCAAAAACAGCTGAGGCTCTAACCTGTAACACAGTCTCTTCGATAAACATGGAGGTTGACAATTAAATGCAGCAGTCAAGAACTATTGAATTAATAGAGATAAGGATAATTAAAAAGGAACAAGGCGAACCTCGGGATGGGGCTCAGAAAGGCAAGGGGCATATATAGATGGGGCATCTGCCTGCAAACCTATTATTTTTGCCTCTGTACAGTCCTCCCACAGCTTTCCAAGACAAAGGCAAAGCCACTGAAGGAATAGTGGTTCAGTTTGTATATCATTGGGAGTAGAACCCTGAAGGTGCTTCAAGCATACATGTATTAAACCAGCTTCAATACAGGCTTCTTGACCTTGCCTGTGTCCATCTACAATCAAGGCCAAAACAAACGCAGCCATAGCGCGCTGTTCAGGATATGCGTCCATGCTATCAAGAAACCTAATGAAATATTTGTGACCACCATCCTTTATCAGATCAACCTGGCATGACTATCATCCCGATACAAAAAAAAAAAAGAAGAGTAAATTCAATAGTAGGAAAAAGTGAAATGAAAAACATAATGGATGCTCTTGAACACAAATTGCGAGAATACGAGAGAGAGAGAGAGAGAGAGAGAGAGAGAGAGAGAGAGAGAGAGAAAGAGAGAGAGAGAGCAAAAGAATTAATAGTAACAACAGGGTTCTTCTGACATCTACAAGTAATAACAAAATTCTTGCAGATAAAGCCAGTGAATCACAGAACATGTCTAAATATACCTTATCAAATGCAAGGATCTTAGACCATATAAACACAAGAATTTTCTGCAGTTCCGGATTAGTTGTTTGCAACAGCTTTAGTACATATGGAAATATTCCTACGGACAATGACTGCAAGAACAAAAAATCCATTTTATAAGGGCGTTATCAATTAACATGCCATAAACTAGTAAAAAATCTGAAAGGGAAAAAACAACAATGGGAAAGCCACAAATGACTACCAGATCTACAGCCCAGGGGCCCATATCGAGGAATCTTCCAAGTAGCACCAGAGCACGAAATCGATGGGATGGACTAAGTAGAACCTGAGAAATTTAAAGTTGATAACTTACCATTAAATTTCTAGGAAAAGCGTAAACAAAAGTTGTTAAAAGTATAAGGCATTTAGTGAGCACAAGGCTCAAGATGGTGCAAAAAGGATCTGGTTCATTTGAAGCAAAATCATAAAAAAGTTAAAAGATTAAATTGTATAGTATTGATGTTTTTTCTCTAAGAAACGAACTTAAAGAGAGTTTCAAGAGGAGCGAGTCACGAGAGGGGAATTTGGGCATCAAGCTTCTTCTATTTTGTTTTTTAATTTATATTAGTCTTTTTCTTTGGTATATTAACAATATGCTATAGGTAAAAAAAAAATTTAAAATTACTTTAGGATTCCAAGGGGAACATTTGGTTTTCCAAATGAGCTGCAACTAAGAAAAAATAGTACATTAGTAACTATAGCTTCTGATAGCCACATCCACTTCCACTGCTGCTGATGGGAAAAGAAGAAAATATTAAATTTAATAGCAGAAAATGGTTTCTAACTTCTAACATAGATATAAATTTATTTTTGCACCATTTCTCATTTAATTTAATTATAATCAAGTATATCCGAACAGAAGAATAACATCATACAGTATGCTATTATATAGATTACAGTGTATTGAAATGTTCATCACATATCTACGTACTTGTAACGACCTTTCGGACACATTTCAAGTCAAGTCCCCCTATTGGAGGTTTACCACTCAGACACACCCATACAAGATACACACATACCCAAGCTCATGTAACATAGACTATGACTACAAAATCAAATAGTTGCATGGCACACAATGAATGAACATGAAATCACTAACTGAAGTGTCAATGAACATGAAATTACTAACTGAACGTCAATCCTATATTAACCACGAAGTGACCGCTGTGTTGACAAGCAGCTGGTTCACCTTTACCATTCAAGGACAATTATTATAAAAATTGAGTAGATGTGGCCACGCCAGAAGGCAAATGTCATCAGAAAAACTGAGACATGTAATGTAATTTTCATAATCATAGTAAACATTAATAATTTTAGTTTGTTTATGCAAGCCTCATAGTAGACTCCCCGATACAAACTCCCTTTCTAATAAATGCACCTTAACAAGTCATATTCCTAGCAAATGCATTGAATAAATTACTGAGTTTTTACAATATGATCAGCAAATTGGCCAATGTATAGCACAAGTGAAAATATTATCACCCCACCTTACCAATCAATATCTAAGGAAACAGGACTTGAGAGGAGAAGTGGAGATTGAGAACGAGATGTGACTGGTGACTGGCACGGATAAGCTATATGCTTATTTCACCTCTACCTTTGGAGAAGGGGCAAGGATATATAATTAGGGTTAATTTTCATTCATCATTATTATTATTTTGTTAATGATTTAATTTTAGGAATAGTTTAGTACTTTTTTATTTTAGGGTTTCTTTATGCTTTGCCTATATAAAGGCTACTATGTAATTAAACAAGTCTAACTTTGGATTATTAATTATTATTGTTCCAGAATTATTTTCTCTTCTCCCCCATTATTCTAGCTCTTTCGCAACCTTTCAGTCTATCCAACATATCTTTACAATATGTCTTCTCATCTCCTTCTAGTCTCAGCTCTTCTTCTATCTTCTCATCCCCTGCTTTCATTCTGGTCCTTCATCAGATTGGTACCAGAGCATCCTAATCCTACATCAGTTGGTATCAAAACCAGTTAAACTGAGTTGGCTAAACTCATTTGGTCGTTTTAATCATGACCTAACCCAATACCTTCAGCCCAAAGTGCCATTTGTTTGACACCCCAGAGGATTCATGCTTAGACTAACACCATAAGGTGCACCCCAAGCTATCCATCAATTGGAATTCCTACAAATGATGATCATTATTGGTGTGAAGAGGAAAGGGAAAAAAATCAGGTGCAAAAAGAAAATTAAAACAACAGCTTTTGTACATTGGAAATAGGCTTCTTCAACCATCATATTCAGTCAATGAGCTCATTTGGTTGCTTAATAAAGCTTTTCACTTCCTATGCAAGGTACAACAAGAACCATGTAATTCAATGCAAATAATGAAGACATTAGTCATTGAAGAAGTTTTAAGGCATTGGAACCTCCTCGTGCCATTGTATTATCCTTGGACAACATATCTAATACGTTCACTCATTCTTACAGTAAGAGGTCAAAATTCTTAACACGTTTGCAAAGGTCAAGTTATGCTTGGGAATGCAAGATTTGGAATGTTACAAATTGATTATCAAGATGTTCCAGCATGTTCTAAAAGAAGCAGGTGTTATCATTTGGAGAGCAGCTTTTCAGCTATGGAGACAGTAATGGCTCTTGCACTAGAAGGAATTGATACTGTTTTGCAAAACTATTCAATACCCTTCTAGATAGTCTTAATGAAGGTAATGTGGAAACCTGGAGACTACGTAGGCAATTTGATTACATCTTCAAATGAGGAAACTTCAAAACGCAAATTATTACCTCTTAAGATGTCAAAAGAGACTAAAGATAGCATGCCAGACTTGTTTTCTCCTACAGAGTCATCTTTCACTACAAATTAGGGTTAATTCAAATTTGTTGTTATTATTTAGGCAGTGTTTCTTTTTAATTAGTAAGTAGGGTTTTGACTATAAATAAGGCTTAATGTAGTAGGGCACATAAATTTTTATAATTATCGACTATTGATTATAGAGATAACAGATCCCCATCCTCATATTCCTTCTCTTTCTCTCTTCTCTCTCATTCTGTCTCTCGTCCTACATCAAATTCGTATCAAAGCAGCCCAATCCGACCTACATCAAGCAGAAATCATAAAACCTACAACACAGAATATTTACTTTGTCACCAAATGAAGATAAAATAAACTATTGCCCCACAAGGGAAGGGTAAAGAAAAGAGCCGCACCTGAAGAACAATAGGCAACTGCTCTGGTGGTTTCTTATGTTCAGAACCATGATCAAGCCACAACTCAAACGCCGTCAACTGTTCCGTGAAAAAAGGGCTTGGCTGAAATGAAGCAAATGCAACATTACTCTGAATTGATAAGTATATTAATGTACACAGAAAGCTAAAAGCACCATGTCCTAGAATAATTTGGGTAATCGTGGAGAACATGAAAAATATATGCAAACACAGGAAAGAAATTATTATTATAATTCACAAATCAAAGGAAACACACCTGGAACTTGGCATTAGGATCCTCGACCAATATTGGAATCTGAGAGAGGCAGATTTCAGAAGCCATGTCCCAAGCATCCCTATAGCACACATAAAGACAGAATGAGAAATAAATAAATGAACACATTACCAACGGGCATGTGTGTGTGAGTACCAACTAAGAAAAAATAAATGAACATGTTACAGATAATGTTCAGGAGTAGCCCCCAATAGTTACCACATATGATGCTGATGTGTAGGCGGTAACAATGGATATGAGATTGGGGAACAGTTTGCAGAACGCATAATTCTTTCTGCAAGCAAAAAATTGCGGAAAAGACTGACAACTAATAGATCTTGTCTGAACAATTTCTGGAAAAGTTCTGCAGGATGCAAAATTGAGTCATAGCTAAACATACCCATCAAAAAGAGAAATAAATAAAAATCCAAATCCCAAAACAGCACAATTCCACATGCAATCAGTAAGTCTCTTTCATTACCACATGGGAGAATGTTCCAGGCAATTGTATCAGTCACCGCACTAAAAATCCAGTTTAGTTCCCCTAGAGGTGTTTTACGGTCATTTGGGAGCCCAGGAATTCTGTCTATAAGTGAATAATCAAGATATTCACTAAGTAATGAACGAGTGCAGAACCTGGGAAACAGGGCACGTGATCAGAAGATTAGAAAACCCAATAATTACCAAAAAAAAAAAAATTATGAGTGATCTTAAAAGCAAATTCAGAAATGTACATAGTAGACACCAATATTACAACCCAACAAAAATGTAAAATTAATTAGCAAAAAAAGACACAATAATACAAAATTGATCAACAATTAGTCAAATCCAATTACTTCTTGAAATAAATAAGAAAAGCAATAATAAACTATAAAATTCAGAGAAGAGGGCAGGATAAAGGAACAGGGACTACTCATCAACTTAGTCACAAGTAACATTGCTAAATCCTATAGCCTCAAAACCAAAATAAACAAAGTGAAGAATGTCAATGCAAGTAAACTTACAGTTCAAAGGATCAAATCATCCCCCACAACAACCAACTCAGCAACTCCTGGGAACAATATGCATATCTGTTTATGGGCACCAACAAGGCAAGGAGGGCATTAATTCTCTTGAAGGTTATATACTTGCTATTTGGAAGGGGGAAGATTGTCTAATTGCATTGTTCTTTTTAGCAATAGATAAATTGTAAATGGGTACTTTAGCCACGGAAAATAATTGAGCATTCTTATGAAGATGAATGCCAAATAAGTTTAAAAGTACACTGACATCCTTCCACGGTATTAAGAAAAATCAAGTTTAACATCCAACAACTTTGAAAAGAAAATAGACCTCTAATGTGTACCTTTTCGAAATGGGTGAGTCAAAAATCTTCAAAGAAGCATAAAGAATGCACAAGGGACGATAGACAAGCAGGCTAGTGGAAAATATAAAACAGTAGTTTATTGGTACAACTTCACACTAAAAAATTCTTAACAAATACCCTACTGTTTTGGCGTTGGCTACATGACTTTTATTTTGCTCTTTTGCTCCATTCAAGGACATAGCTTCAATTAAACCACACACTACCAAATTTCTCCTAACTATCAAAACCCACGTTAATTTTGGTCTTCACCTTCTTCCCGGTATTACCCTCGCTAAAAACCACATTACTTTTCCTTACTGGCACTGGATGTTGTTGCACATGGCCATACCATCATAACCAATTCTCTCATTTCATCTCCAATGAAAACTACTTCAACCACCTCAAGAATGCATTCTTTTTTAGTTTCTATCTTTTTTGTCTTGCCGCACATCTATCTCAACAGTTGCATTTGTTATAACCTCTTTTGATTAATATGATGTTCCTTAGCCACCCACATTCAATCCCCTAATCATGGAAAGTCTTATAGCTATGTTATTAAATCAACCTTTCAATTTTATAAGTAAACACCGAACAAACAAAGTGCCTGTCACACTTAAAAAATCTTTTATAAAATGTAAACTCCTATTAATGGGGATGCATCAAGGGAATCTCATGTATCAAAATTGTTGAAAGGAACCAAAAGGGAAGAGCTCATGTATCTACCAGTTTACAAATAAGATATCCTACATTTCCATCAGTTTCAAACTGCAAACTGATTATATTGTAGATTTTAAATGTAAACTCACACAGCATAAATCAAAGTTGAGTGAGTTACTGCCAGTAATAAACTTGTACTATCTAAATATACTTCCCTATGAATTCACTATATTGAACATATTTATCTTTGCTGGAGTTTTTGTGTATGTCGAAGAACTTTAAGGAATAAAATAAGCAAAAAAAAAGCAACAACATGAAAACAAATAGGATAGCGTAAAGGTATCTTTCAGTTCTTTTTTATGCATTTTTGGACTAAACACAGGTGAACTTTTTATGCAAAACCAACACAAGGGTGTGCACTGACATTTTTACAAGTTCTGACACACCAATTGTTGCTATAGAGAAGGGGCGTATCATTTAGTAAGAGAGATTAAAACCCTCTAGTCTTCAGAGAAGAGAGAGAAAAAAACAAATGGGTCAAGCAATGACAAGGCAATGGCCTCATCAATTGCTTAGGCACAGAAAGGTTGACAAATATGTTACAAATTTTGCATTTCCAAGCACTTTACATTGTATAATGAAAAATATTTAAGAGAAAATTTAAAAATATCAATCCAACAAAAAACAATCCAGACAACTACTTCGAGTGAGTAAGATTATCCCCCCTCCCACTGGTTTCTTTGTGCAATGAGACAAATAAAAGTGGCAGAAAGGGAGGAGGGGAGGCGAAAGTGTCACCACAACACTGGAATACAAACTAGTGAAAAGTGAACAAGATGACTCTTTTATGAGTTTGTGACTACCATAAGGCAAAGATAGAAACTTAGGGAAAAGGTCAAAAATGAGTCCATTAGCCCTAGAAGGCTAAAACAACCATAACCGATCATAGTCCCCAACAGATGTCAACATTACCTGCTTG
Organism: Cornus kousa; assembly: GCA_025631255.1. NCBI lineage: Eukaryota > Viridiplantae > Streptophyta > Magnoliopsida > Cornales > Cornaceae > Cornus > Cornus kousa. The sequence goes on from JAOTQH010241997.1 coordinate 11,288, forward strand.
ATTATAACATACCTCATACCATAAAAATAACACCGCATATATATATATAGATATATTTATATGCATTCGGAGAGAGAGAGAAAGGAAGAGACTAAACTCTATATTAATTAGGGCTTAAGCTGAAAAGCCCAATTATTACAAAATCGTATTTCTCATTCCTTGCATTGAATTAAGTGTGAGGTTATTGTTGATATAAATTACTCCTCACAACATGGCTCCCAAATAAGTGGGCCTAATTACACTAACCTTTTCTACCATTATGCCCTTTATAAAGGCACGCTTTTAGTTAAATCCCATGCTACCATATGTTCTCCAACTACATGAGCCTACTTTATTTTCAGTCTTTCCCTTGTTTCTGCACATATAAACAAACTGCCCAAATAAAGGACCAGCAAAACTCAAACTTATGCAAGCAAAGGTTACACGTCTCCCCTCACCAGTGTAGTCATCTATCTCAATTGCACCTATCAGAAAAATCATAACCACTCATGTATTATCTTTGTGCCCAACCAATGCACTTAAAACTTCTCAATAATTCTTTCGAATTTCTCTTAAACACATCAACCTGACAACCTCAAAATTAGCATTTCAACCGAAATCATTTTATAAATATTTAGTACGTGAAAAGTAAGAAAGCCAAGAATTATTCAAGACCACTCGCACCTGAAGCAAGAGACATATCTGTAGACCAAATACTATAGATCTTTTATAATTGTTTCGTTTCTAATAACTTCCTAGCAGGGAAGTGAAGATAATCAGATAAATCTTGTTAAGAGATAGATGCCTATAAGCTTGTTATGAGATATAAAAACCTACTTCACGATATAACATGCTGTCAACAAAGTACATATTTGAAGAACTTTCTGTTCATACCCAAGTGTGCATCATCCAGCAAACAAACACGATGTAACAACGATGTTTCTATCATAAAAAATAAAAAAATAAAAAAAAATTAGTGGTTCACAGGCACCTAAAAGGCTTTCACCAGAAATTCAAAGGGCATGAGGCATAGGAATCCACTCAATGAACTAGAGTTTACCGTATTTCCAAGACCATTGGCCATTTCATTCATATACTGGTGTAAAGAGACAAAACATATATTTTCTTTGCTAATTTTGTCCCCTTCCAGCATTATATGGACTCTCCTCAATTCCTAATCCCCTTAACTGTACTTCTGTCGACTCAAAAGGAATTGGGTATGGCATCTGAGACAAATGTCCAAATTGAACACTCAAGTTCTCTACATGCAAAATGGAACAAGTAAAAAAATTCAATCTGATAGCAAAGACGAGCTTCTTATTTTGAGATAGATGGAATCCCTCCTTTTTTTTTCACCACATTCAATTTAATTTAAATTATAACTGAGTATATATTTACAGAATTATAGCATTATACATTACGCTATTATATAGCATATTACGTACTTAAATGTGCAAGACGTGTCCATAAAACTGTATCCAATTCTTGGACATATTTTAAGCCAAGTCTCTGTACCCTAAGTTTTGGGATACAGAGAGGTCCAATGATACAAAACCGCACCCCATGCCCCGTAGGTGTAGCCAAGCCATCTAACATGGCCCCTTTCTTTGTTCAGTGGTTGAGTTCCAATTCATGATCATTAGGTGCAATCTTCCATCCTAGAAGTAACACAAATTTCAATGCTGATTTGTTGAGGTAAACTCATTGTGCCTTTGCCTTAGGGTGTTAAATTAAAAAAATTCAAGTTGAGGATAAGGTTGTAGGGTCACAAGAGAAGAGGCTGGCGTCACAGAAAGAAGATTAATTTTCCAAAAAAGAAACAATAAACAAGGTTGGAAGTTAGTTGCTAAAATGTTGTGTTTTTCACTTCCCTTGCCACAATTTCCCATTGCCGTGGGTTTAAACTCTTTGATTTAGGAAACATAAATTACTAAACAGGGGAAAATATATAAAAAATTGTTGTAATTCTTATTGGGCCGGGTTTTGAATTGTAATGGATTGAGAGTGTTTTGTTAGACTTGGGCCCAGAGTAATTGTACTTGAGCCCCAAGTAACTGTATTACTTACCCAACAAGGATTTGTATTACTTATTCACCAAGCTAGCGTTAGGAACTCTATAAATAGAGAGGGAGTTGAGTGGAGAAGGTAGAGAAGAAAAGAGAATGGAGTGAGTGAGTGAAAAGAGAAGAGAGTGGGTGAGAGTAGAGAGGTGCAACAAATGGGTGGGCGTTCTCTACAATTGTATATTCTCTTCTTGATTCATTATGGTGGATTTTCTTCTCTCCGTGGACGTAGGTCGAGTTTGGCCAAACCACTTTAAATTTTGTGTTGTTGTGTGTGCTTGTTTGTATATTGCTTCCGCTATGCCGAATTAAAGGGTTTAATTCCCAAACAAAAAGAAACTACCTCAAGGAAAAAGAAGCACAAATGCAGTAATAAAAATTGAAAAAATGTAGAAATCCCACAAAAAAAGTGGAGAAAAAGCAGCCAATGAACTATGAAAAATAGATAATACAACCAATTGAGCATGTCTTCACAGGCCTGAGCCCCAATACATAATAACTATATGTTCTATAAATGTAGGCCAACTGGATATGCTGAGAACAAATACACAAGCCAACAAATCAGCCTTCAAAGAGTTGGAATGACCTTAGTTCAGAGAAATAAAAAAGAATTGGGGCACTATGGCCCCAACAAATCCCACCAAGGCCAATAAGTCCCACTTTTCAGAGAAATTTGCCTAAAGGGATAAAAAGCGACTACTAATAACTGCTTGGACTGAACCACCAACCTAACCTCTTAGAAAAGATCCATCAGATAGCAGCCACCAAGGCGCTTTTAAGCCCTTCACCAGGCTTGGTCTTTCATTTAGCAAGTCCTAATGCCAAAACCCACACTGGAAAATTTAGATTTAAAAATATAAGAGTTAAAGGATTTTTAATAGGAAGAACAAAAAGTAGCTATGTAATGGAAGCTATGGTCCACAGCATGTTCTATTTGGTGTACGTGCATCAGGATTTTCCCTGTTTTATCAATAAAAAGGGAAATGAATCTGCACTCCACTAGTTTTAAAAAAAAAAAATAAGAAAAAAGGAAATAAAACAATTGTCCTTTAAAAACACTGCCACATTCCCAATTACTTCAAAAAGTTGACAGTTGGTCTTTTCTTGTAGCTGGTGCTGTCATGTGGAATTGAACAGACAGATCTTCCACTAGGAATCACCACTTTTGAGGGGTAATTGTACCATTTCCTTCATTAGGAAATCAAGAGGAGTGCAAAAGTACAAAAGTGGAGCGTAAACATCTCATCCCTAAAAGATAAAGTGGGACCTGTTCTTTCCATTTTATTGATAGATTTCCTTCGCATCTCTATTGCAGAAGATATTCATTGTAGCTAGGACTACGTTCTTCACAAATTAATTTGTAAAAATAGGGCTATGTTGCTCTTAAATTATTTATAACTATATTTTCATAATCAATGGAACAAAAAAAGATACATCATTAAACATCAAAAGTGCAGAACAGAAAAACCACCTTTTCCCCACACCCCTTGAGAGACCCCAAAAAATAGGGCTCATCATTACAAAAAAATAATGGTAACACCACCATTAATTACTTCATTAGTTAATTTCATAGTTATATAGAATACATGTCCTACAGAAAAAGAATTTGTATAACTTTAGGCTACACTTCAGTCCAATGAGAGATCGCGCTCATTTACATTCAATGAGGTGTCGACATACAAAAATGTTAAATATCATATCAAGTTAGAAATAAACAAAAAGATCGCCTCATTACTGGTAAATATTTGGGTATCCTCCAAAATAAAAGAGTGTGGCTAGCTCTGCTCATCCAAGATTTTCAATAGGAGTTTATTTCTCCATGATGTCATTTTTCAAAAATAGGCCCGCTAAGGACCACAAATGCTCCATTTATGTAAACACTTCAAACATGTGACAATAGAAACTTTAAAATCATGACAATACAGGTCCTCATTGAACAGCAGTGACACGAGCATTCTCTAAGCAATTCAATTAACCCAAAGTCCAAAAAATGATGTTAATCTCAGAAAAATATAACAAATGAAATTAAAGAAATTAAGAACTACAAAAATTAAAATGGAGCTAAAAGAAAAGGTTATGAAACATATCAAAATGCTGAGATGAACTATCATAGACAAGGAACACAATAGCCATAGTTATAAGTCTCACTAGAAGTTAGCAGATATTCCAAAAAATAGAGCAGCATTAAGAGTAATAATAAAAACAAACAATAACAAAAGAATAAAAGTCACCATCTTAATGCCATCTGGATGGGTGTCGTAAGGCAGGATGTAAACACATCAGCAGGAAAATCAGCACTCTGAGGAAGAGTCTCATGTGCCTGGCAGGCTGCAAGCAGAATGCAATCCCTTGTGGATGGTCCAGAGGAGCTAGATGCACTCTGATCCTGGAGCTATACAAAGATGAGGCAATCATATTTGAAGTCAGAATTTGGAAGACAAATAAGATGACAAACTCAATGATGACAAGTTGACAACCAATAGAGAGAGAGAGGAACCCATTATCAAATGACGATAGCCAATGTTAGTACCTCTGTGAAGGCATTGACAATCAGTCCAGCAGCAGAGCAATCAAAAACATATATTGATGGTCTTTTTAACCAGAAATCAAGTTCGCTGAATGGCAAAGGGGCATATTTATAACGCTACACCAAATGACACAGTCAAAGCATTACAAAAATCTAGCAAACAATAAACTTAAAATGGCACGACAAGAGATACATCAGTAATAGAACCTTATCAAACAACCAAATTTCGCCATTGGCAGTTGGCTTTGGCACGCCATGTCCATTGTAGTGAAACAGAACTCTCTCTGACTTGGCATATTTGCGACATGCAGTACAAAGTTTTTTCACTTCATCCATGGTAGGATTTAACTGTATCTTGTAGCGAGCCTAATCAAAACTCAAAACAAGTTAAGTGAAAACTTGAACCTAATGAGGTAACTAACAATCAACAATAGAAATAAAATAAATCAATAAATATATATATATATATATAGCTTACCTTTGGTTGCCACCTCTCATACTGAATACTCAAGGTTGTACCGATTGCTTCTAGGGCTCTTTCAGATACCAAAGACGATGGATCTACAAAAGGGGAGCAAATAAAAGATAACAAAAGTGAATTAACCGATTTTCTTGCTATCTTAAAGTGGTCCTCTTCACCGAAACCACTGAATGAGCAGAATAAATCTTAAGTAAAGATCCTAATGAAATAAAAGAAAAAACAAGGTCGTAGCTATAACAATAAAACTGAGGCTGAACAAGAAAAGACAGCAAACCACCTGAATCCAGTACAATCACCATGTTAAAGGCCAAACATGGCACAATACGTGAAAGCATAGTAAGGAACAAGACAAAATGTCAATGCTATGTTTTTCTTTTGTATCCCACTGAATGGAGATAATGAGACAAAATTACCAAATTTCCTCGTCAACATACTGACATTTGAGAGGATACATAAGGTGGGTTAAAATAAGTGCACATTACAGAACCATACTGCACAATGACTGAATCAATAAGCTTGAAAAATCAAAATGAAAGACCATTATGTTCCATTTAGAATATATTTCATAACCAGCGAAGTTTGATGAGTCACCTGGATCAATAGCTTAACCACCTAAAAAAGCCATCAATTTATTAATTTATTCTCTATGTCATTATGTGGATGGCACAGCATATCAAATAACAAAAAAGTAAAGTTCTTTGTCTAGAAATCACGCCTGAACCAGGAAAAGTATCAAACCCTCTTCTTGCAAAACCATCCAATGTGCCAAAAAGAAACCAAAAATGTCTCCAAAATATGGTGCCATGCTCTGCATAGCTTTATTTGCATTGCGAAAGAAACGGGATGAGCTTCATTGGCCAATGGTAAACCTTAAGCACATCCGGAGAAGGATTCATAGAATTAATGGCCAGTAAAAAGAGAACAGATGTTACCAACTTATGGACTCCATCTGCATTTCGCAACCACTAGGTGTGCTTTCCATTTTATCAAACTTGATTTTTTACTGATTTGTGGGAGAAGTTGATAAATCAATGTCTCCTAACTCAATCCAATAAGTTTATGTCAAGAACAAAGAATAACATCAATTATGAAGTACCTATATAAACATTAGGAGAACATTATGTTATGTGTGAGTTCAGCATAGCCAAATTTGTACACTCGGAAAAAAATCCCCTGATGATCATTATAACATATTAAGTTCAAACAGGATCACGTTCAGTGCTATCAAAGGCCCAAGGCGCGGCTGAGTGAAGCGAGGCACACAATTTAAAAATTAAATTAATATTAAATCATATTTATATTCCATATTAAAGGCGCAAATGTTATTAAAGGCACAACCAGACACACAACAGGTGCAAGTGTTGCAAATGTATGAGCCTGAAGCCTAGGCACGCCTTCAACAACACTGATCATGCTCAAGTCAAGAAAGGCCATTAATTATTCTAAACTTCAAAAGTAGGTGTGTGGGACATATTTAGTGTAATGTTAACCAACTATTCTATGTGGCGCAATTGTTGGCCAAGTCAAGAAAAAGTCTACTAAACAAGCATAGTCGAAATGACAATGTTTAGATGTATGTGTACTAAGTGAGTGAATGAGAAGGGGGTCTTGTCAAAATAAATAAGCGAAGATTGTTAAATAAAAGAAAATTACAAGATACAAACAAAGCTCTGGAGGATGAATCGAAAAAATAACTGTAACATATAATGATACAGAAATATTTGTTTTTCTAACGGGTCAGTGGCCTAGCGGTATCAGGCCCTTACTTCTTTTCAAAGGGAGGTCAAGGGTTCAAGTCTCGGTAATGGCGTGTGTGTTTGAGTACCAACTATGAAAAAAATAAAAAAATAAAAAAAAACAAGCAATAATAATCTATCATGTAATCAACAAATCATTTATCAAACCATTTGAACCAGATTTTATGTCATTGAGTCTCCTTAGATAAAAACTTTTGATAAGTATATAAAAGGATTACACATTAAACCATGATAACTCTTAACTTCCAGTACCAGCAGATAGAACCAAAATACAGCAAAAACATTCTACCACAAAAGAAATGAAAGGCAATGTGAAAAACAAACAGTGTGATAATTGTACCTATCCAGCACTCCAATGTAGCACAAGGAGATATCTTAATCACACCGTCGGGTGGATCAATGCCAATGTCTAAACATAAAATAAGAGCAACGCACCCTGTCTTCATCTGCAATGACAGTTGGGCATTAAACCAAAACGTATGAATATATGTATATAATATAATAAAAAATGCAGAATATCAACTGATAAATTTTTGAGAAATGAACTAAAATGAGGAACTAACCAAGATAGGACAACTCCAACTAAAAAAAAAAAGAGCATGTAAAACTTTGGCCATACTCACCAAGCAAAGACAATTCAAGTTAAAAACAAAAATTGTATGAAACAAAACAAATATGAAAGAATGACATTTCTGATGAGGCTATGAATTTCTCTAAATCAATAGATAAAGGTGGAGATCGAAAAGGAGTGAGGACAAGAGGATAGGAGCAGGTTTTGGTTTGCAAAAGATGAGGTAGTGAAAAAGAATCTTAGCTCCATAAGTTATGAGGGAATAGGAGGGGTGGCAAGGGGATCAAGGGATTCTCAGAAAGCTCCAAGTATCACGGGCCTCTCAGAAAGCTCCAAGTATCATGGGTATCAAGCAATCAATCAAGTTAACCATTAGGAATAATTATATTCCAATGAAAATAAGTCTTCAAATGTGTCCACAAAACCAACTCTGAAATAAGACAATTTCCTGTAAAGCACAATGTTGAGGGCAAAGTTAATGAATCAACAATCATTGAAGCTTACATTAAGGGCCAATTTTCCACTGTATGTCAATATCTATTCTCATAAACAATTTGAAGAATCAACAATCATTGGAACATTAAGTTCCAAATTACAAAGAGGAAGGAGATATTTTCAAACCTAATCGTGATTAATTTTTGTTCCTAAATAATGAATAATCATGATATTCGACTTTCCATCCTCTTTCACCTTCTCCTGGTATTCCCCACTAAAAAGTGCAAATTTTATGTACTTCACATCACCATTATTTGGGCCTCCTCCAGGTAGTTTCAAACTCATTTGCTCTTCATGTTGGATACTAAAAGAACTACGCACAGAAGATCAAGCCTGCGATCTTTTGCTGCTTGCATATGCATTTAAATCAAAAAATCTCTAAGCAGGCTTATTCTAAAAGCCGAAACCATTCATCAATACAAAGAATTTTTACAGATAAAGCAAATGGAAAATGTCTGTTCACCTGATATTTGCTTCATGATACTATTTCTGTCACTAAAAATTTGCAGGAATGCTTAACAAAATTCAAGTTCATCATTGCCTCTGGCAAAGGAACAGCTTTATTTGAGAAAAGTTTTGTCACCAAGATAAATTATAAGGAGATTTATTTTAAATAAGTAAATTATAGGGAGATGAAATGGTAATCCATTGGTTGTTTTCAGATTTTATATGTCTATGAAACACATCAAGTGCTTAGCTTCACCTCGGAATAATTTGTTTGCCCCCGGAGGTCTACTATGGACTTATGAAGAGTGCAAATACTGCCTCATCACCAAACCCCATTAGGCAGCAATTCACACTCAATACTGAAACCTATGTTACATGGATTCGGCTATATATGTCGGGTACCTGTATGTATCCACGGAATAGACGTGTCAAAATCTCCAAACATAAGGGCATATGGATACAGCTATATATTCAACTTTATTTTATTTTTTAGAACAAAATAAAATCTCTGTGTAAAATGGTGTTTGATATAGACATTTCAGTCATTTTGAAGCAATAATATACTAATAATTTGAATTATCCAAAATGTTTTTTAAGTGCATGTCCAATTAATAGTACGAGATACATGTCGTCATTTCTCATAATCATGTCTAAGTATTTTGTTTCCAACACGAGTACTTCACCTACATTTGAAGAGTTCATTTAATATAGACGACAATTGCAATAAATATTCCATTTCATTAGCAGAATTTCAGTTGAAATGGCCACTGACAAACCCAATCACAACCAAGAACCACGCTCAAACAGATGAAGACAGTCAATTCGTTAAGGCTTTTGATAAAATAATCCAATGTGAAATTTAATTTGAAATCAAAGCATAACATTGCAAGCTGCCACATTCAAAACCATGGCAACTTGCCAGAGGCTCACAAATAAATTTCTTCTGGACAGATTAATGCCTTGTTAGTCTTCAGATGACATTGACAAAGTGCTACAGGAAATACAAGAATAATGACAACCTAATCACTAAAAATCATCTCAAGTCATGCTTGATATAATTATAGAATTTGATAAAATGGGTTTCATCTTGTATACAAATTTATTCAAACCTTCAAAAAAATAAACCAATTTAGGCAATTACATTAAACAGAGCACAACACTAAAGCCAAACAATTTTGATAAACAAAATCTCAATAAAAAAAATATACAACGATGTAAAAGGCGAATTACAGAACAAGAGCTTACTCGATCCTTAGGCCGCCATTTTGAGACCAACACAGTATCAGACGGAGCAGAGGGAACATAAGCCTCGAATGGCTGGTGTCGTAGCTCACACAAAACGACAGTCTGCGGCAAATACGCCATGTTTGTAGCAGACGTTGTTGTAGTGTGATCGCCATAGCTACAGCTCGCCGTCTCAGAGTCCGTATCCTTTCTCTGCCCAACAATATAACCGTCTCTGTGGCTCGAACACTCACTCAATTGATTCGAATCAGCAATTGATGATTGCGAAAATCGAGACGCCTTCAAATCTCCCAGTGCCATTCAAATCCGAACTCGACCAACATATACCAAAAAAAAATATCCAACGATCAAACTTGGCCTAATTTAACGATACAGATACATATGCAATGAAAATTCAAAGTAGAGACGGACGAATCGAAGCCCTATCACTAGGTCAGAAGGAAACCCCTGATCAAGAAGCTGCTGAACAGCAGCGCATGGAAATTGTTCTAAGAAGCAACAGACTCCGTAAACCCTATAAAAGCTCGAAAGAACCGTGTGGAGAGGCTCTGGAAACCCTAGGAAATCAAAGTATCGAAGAAGAAGAAGAAGAAGAAGAAGAAGAAGAAGGTGACGGATATAGAGCAGTGCGGCAGAACGAAGAAGAGTGTCCGAAATAAAAAGAGAATTTATATACTAGTACTATTATAACCATGCATGTCTTTATAATTTATTTTTATTTTTCAAGGAGTATATCTTAGTAATTGTATGTATTGAGAGTACCATAATACATAATACATAATACAGCTGATGTAATGTATACTGTACAATATACATTTGCGTTATATCGGTTTCTGTCCTTGTTCTTATTCCTGATTTTTCGCACTTCCGCGTGCATCAATTACAAATAGGGCAAACTACAATGACCTCCCCGAGGTTTAGATTAATTGCAAGTAAATCTGAGGTTTGCTATTTTTTTGCAAAGACCCTCAATGTCAGATTTTATAATAAATTTACTCATATGCCCTTATTATTATATTATTAAAAATAATCAAAATATTTAGAATTAGCAAAGGACCCTTTTGCCCAATAACATTCACTAAGCCTGGGGTTGTCGAAACGGCGGACCAGACGAAGATAGGGACGATGGACCAGACGGCGGTGATGGAGAGAGGGACGCGCCATGTGTTTTGAGACCGATAGTGGGTGCGGTCGCATGTGATGTTGTCAGGGATGGTGACGGAGAAAGGGACACGAAGCGCTGTGAGAGTTATGGTGTCGGTGGCGGCAGCGCGTGGTTGTGATGGTGTTGGCGTCATTGCCTATGGTCATTTATGCAAACCCCATGAAGAAAAAGTCTCAATTTGGGGCTTTTTGCCGGAACAGGGTGGTGGTGGTTCACCAGCAACACAATGACAAATGATGTATAATCAAAGCCTCCAATATACCCAAATCTTCCTCTCTTTTCTTTCAGTCTGAATATTTTAGATTCTATTTACAGATCTAAAGCAAAAATTCCAAGATTGATCAATCAAACCTCAAATGTATCCATATTGATTGATATGTACAAAATAAAAA
>JAOTQH010242017.1:0-12630 GCA_025631255.1 Cornus kousa
ATCCAAGACCTCTAGTTATATATATATATATATATATATAGCATTAATATACATTAAACAGCATGCATAAATGCATGTTTGATTTGTTTGCTCATGTATCAGCATCGGTTCTATGGAAAATCAGTTCCATTCGGATCATTCGAAAATGCGATGAAAAATGCTACTCTTCGTGGTTATTTCAATTCAGCTCAAGCAATAGCAGATTATGCAACGATTATCACATATGTCAAAGAGAAACTTTCTGCTCCTCTTTCTCCTGTTATTGTAATTGGAGGATCTTATGGAGGAAGTAAGCAAGCTAACAAATAATAATATTAATTAATCATTAATATATTAACCCAATTACATATAACTAAGATATATATCATTTAATTATTTCTCATCCCATTCCTGAAAATTTTCAGTGCTTGCAACATGGCTTCGGCTAAGGTATCCCCATGTTGCCCTTGGAGCGCTAGCCTCATCTGCACCTGTCGTTAACTTCCATGGCCTCCTCTCATATAATGGGTATCGAACCATTGTCTCAAAGGATTACAAGGTACAATTTAATTACCCTTCAAATAAAAAAGAAGGAACAATTTATTTATTTAATGAAAATAAATTAATTAAATCTTCCTATATATTGTGTTTTTTTTCTTCCTTTCAAGTTAATTTGACCCTATGGCTATATAATGAAGTAACTATATATGTACTGTTGCAGGAAGTCAGTAAGAGATGCTACCGGACTATAAAAAAATCATGGTCTAAAATTGATACAGTTGCTTTAAGGCCAAATGGTCTTTCAATCCTTAGCCAGAGATTCAAGACTTGCTCGTAACTAATTATATACAATATATATATAGTCAATCCTAATTAATTATTAATTTTCTATCCACTAGTTAGTTTTATAATAAATTTTATTAACAAAAATGAATTATTTTCAAATTGGTTCAGGCGCATAAACGGATCGGAGGAGCTCAAGAACTACTTGCTCGAAATGTATGAAGTAGCAGCTCAATATAATGCTCCACCAAAATATCCTCTTACTGTGCTCTGTGGTGCCATTGATGCAGCATTGAAAAAAACCGATATTCTTGGCCGAATATTTGCTGGTGTCGTCGCCATTAAAAAGAATCAAACTTGCTATGATACGAGGCCTGACGCAACTTATAGTGAAACAAATAAGGGGTATAATTGGCAAGTAAGTTGCATATATATATATATATATATATATAGTAATATATAGAACAAAGTATAAACCATGAAAGAGAGTGAGGGTTTTTTACATCTGAGAACGTCTACCATAATTTTGTAAATATTATATATATATATATATATATATATAAATATAACCCAAACAGACTTTAAAACTTTCTTCATTGGTTTATTTAGACATGCAGTGAGATGGTTCAACCCTTTGGAGCAGAGAAAGACACTATGTTCCAACTTGATCCTTCGGACAATGTAGTTAACTTTACCAAGGATTGCATTGACACCTATGGCGTCCCACCAAGACTTCATTGGGCCACAACTTATTTTGGAGGCAAAGTATGTACTTCTGATTTGTTTGTTTTCAATTCTATCTCCAAGTGCTTCCAATTATTATTTTATACATTTTAGTTATATACTTACTAGTTACTTTTAGAAGTTTACGAAGTGCTTTTCAATGGCTCTTTGTAGGATATAGCATTTGTTCTACAAAGGTTTGCTAGCAACATCATTTTCTCCAACGGACTAAGAGATCCGTATAGTGTTGGCGGGTATTTGAAAAAACATATTTCTTTCTGTTATTAGTAGATAAAATTAATTAATGTCTTAATTTAGTTGACCGAATATGCTTGTTTTCTCCTCTAATCACAGCGTGTTGAAGGACATATCAGACACTATCGTTGCCATTTCTACAGTTAACGGTATGGGAATCCTGTCAATCCAGCCAAACAATTTACAGTTACATGCAAAATACAAAATTAAGACGAAGATGATATACATATACGTGTGTACGTTTATATATATATATAGATATTAGTATTCAAGAAACTTATAATATTAAATCAAAAAATCTCTTTTATATATATATATATTAGGATTCAAGAAACTTGTAATATTAAATCAAAAAATCTCTTATATATATATATATATATATATATATATATATAGTTGATGCTAGTTCATATGAGACACTGATAACTTAATTAACCAACTGCTCCAAAATATTTTTATATAAAATATATGGTAAAAAAAAAAAAAAAAAAAAAATGTCTCAACTTACTCCCAGATTAAAATTACATTAATGTTTGCAGTGCAGTTGATCCTAGAATATATATATATATAAAAATTCACCCAATTTACTCCCAGATTAAAATTGCATTAAAGTTTCAAGAGATTTACAATATCTACTTTAATGTGCAGGATCTCATTGTTTAGACATAATGGGAGCAAGGCCAACTGATCCCGATTGGTTGGTCAAACAACGACAGAGAGAACTAGATGTCATTGAAGGATGGATCAAAAAGTACTATGTTGATCTTTCGTCCTATAAAAAATAAAATAATTGTTGAGCATTATAGTATAAATAGGGATGCACTCGATGTCACTCTAGAAAATTATATTAAGTGTGGTGTACAGCAAAATGATTTACCTTATGTATCTAAATAATTTCATTCCAAGGTGGACGTTATAAGGTTTAAAGAAACCATTGTTGATAATTTTGTGGAGCATTTTATTATATGGTTCTTTTTCTTTGTCTGTTTTGTTTTTCCATTCAAACGTTAAAGAAACACATACTCACAAAATGCCCATAAGCTTACTCATACTCTAAATATACAAGGAGGGCAGAGATCATTCCATGCACTAACCTAGTGGTAGATTGTCTCAAATTGGGCAAAAATAATTCCTATTTTTAATTTAAAAAATTAATATTTTGGAACATATCATGGTAACTGGACTTCCAATAAATAAATAAATAGCATATCATGGTAATTAAAGGTTTATTTGTGATTAAAGGTTTAGCTAAAGGTTTATTTGTGATTAAAGGTTTAGCTAGAATGGTAGTTGATTTAGTTGTGAAAAGTTTCTTAGGATTCTGCCAACAAAACGATGGATCCTTTCCTTTGTAAGATCGATCGCAGGAGGACTAAGATCGATCGCAAACTTAGTGCGATCAATCCATTAGATACAAATCCTAATTCTCAACTTTTCTCTCTACTTGCAAAATAGGGGTCAGATCTCAACCAAAGTTAGGAGAACGTACTCAAGGCCCAGTTGAAGTCGATTTAGGGTAGAATTACTCTAAATTGAAGGGATGAAGAAGATTGGAGAGGGTGGTTGGTTAGAAAAGAGATGGCGGCTTGAGAGAATTCCATCACTGAAGAAGCTGATTCTGATCAATTTTCAGTCCATGGAGATGGTATTCACCACACTGATGAAGTTGTCTACCTTCTCCATGAGTAGCTAAATTATTCATTAGGAAATTGATGTAACCCTATCCAAGTAATATGGTCTAATTATACTTGTTTTGGGAAAATTTTCTAGTTATGTATATTAATTGCATGGTTTGAAGAACTGATTTAGTTGTACTAAGCAATTGAGATTTAATGTTTATATTCAGTTTTAATTGAATCATTATCTTGTCTTAGAATGTATTTTATTTTAATTGAAATCAATTTACTTTTATTTTTTATGATTATGAAGTAATGATTATGCAATGGTTTTCATTAAACAAGTGTTTTGATAGTTCGTGCTAAGGGAAGACAAGTTATTCTACACATTAGTTTAGAGTAGTTAGGTAGAAAATATAACGACCCAAACCCGAGGATCCAAGTAGCTAACTGGGTTCTTACCTGAACCCGAGGTCACACGAGGTACTATGGTCATTTCACGTCATTATAATAGTTTTAGAGTCCAAGGGGTATAATGGTTATTTACATTGGTCAAATAATAGTTTAAGGCCCATAAAGGGTAAAATAGTCATTTAGTACATTTATTATGGCTTCAAAACTTATCAGGGGTAAAATTATCATTTTCTATGGCCATTCTATGCTTTGGTTGAAGTTTGAGGGTAAATAAGTAATTATACTAAAATATGGAGTAAAAGTACAAATACTAACTTATCTAATCGGGTACATGATTTCATCTAACTGGTTAGATGGTTTTGTCCAATAAGCATGCAAAACTGAGTACCCATCTAACCGGGTAGATGGATTCATCTAACCGGTTAGATGGTCATTCGAATCTGATCTGACCGGTTAGATGATGCCCAGAAGTGAAGTGATCGTGTACAAATATAACCCAAAGTGCATAAACATGAAATAAAAACCCATGTACATCATCCAACTCAACAACAACACATTTGATCACCAAAACAAATCTTCAATTCATCATTTAAAAGTTAAAAATCTCCATAATCCATTACATGCATATCCCAAAAGAATAAATCATGTTCAAAAGAATAACTTTACAAAATAATGAGGCCTCCATGGCCATGATTACAAAGGCTTCACTTGAAGCTCACAAAAGAATAAGGTCATAAACATTTGTTCATTACCTATGCAATTCTATTACAAAAGATATTAAAATTCCATCACTCTACTTCTAAGCTTGCGGGGGCACATCATCCACAACTTCCTTGCCATGTCCTGAAAATGGTAAATAAGTAGTAAGCACAACGGCTCAATAGGAGATGCCTAAAGCATTGGCTTTGGGCTCCTTTTAGTCGATATACAGAGAATAGATAAAAGAGATCAGGATCATACACAGGAATGTCAATAAGTCATAATCAACACAAGTATACCAACGTGCAAATATTATGCTTCCCCGGCCATAATCCCGGCCAACTCAGCACACACCGAAAATCGCTAACCAACTTTATCGAGGCGAGATTGATTAACTATACCCGACTCTAAAACCGGCAGCCATTTGGGGCCTAAATCAATGTTACACATCCAAATTCGGCATGCGCTCCCTCTAGGTTGAATTAGCCCCGGACTCACGAAATCCAATTCATTTCACAAAACCATTTCTCACAACCCTTCCCAAACACATCCTTCAAAATCATTACGACCTCATTTTTCCCGAACCATGTTCATGTTATGAGTGAATTCATGTATTATTCAAGAGCAACTAATATAAATCTTACTTTCTATACTCAAATAAGCATGTTTTATATCCATAAAATTATATCATCGTAATAGAGCAAATAATCCCAAAATGGCAACTTACAATTATAGCATGTTTTTCAACAATTCTAACACTTCAATATACATCCAACAATGCATAAACGTAGTATTTTCATCAAGGACATATACATCACTTCAACTTCTAACAATCACCACTTAAAGCAAAAATGGCATGGAATCAAGTAGAGAAAACTCATAAATAGAGGCAAAACAAAATACTTTAAACATCCCTACATCAAAAGATACAACCCAAGCTCCGAGATCCCAAGTTCAAAATTCACCAAATGTATACAAAACCGGAATCAAAAGATAGCTGTTGATGAGTAGAACAAATTTCTCT
This sequence comes from Cornus kousa, assembly GCA_025631255.1. NCBI lineage: Eukaryota > Viridiplantae > Streptophyta > Magnoliopsida > Cornales > Cornaceae > Cornus > Cornus kousa. The sequence goes on from JAOTQH010242017.1 coordinate 5,494, forward strand.
CCTATGGTCTTTGCCAAATCTCACACCAAAGCACTCAAAATGTGGATTAAAACTTGAAGTAAATAAATATATAGAGATAAGAGAAATGAAGAAAGAAAAAGAATGCGCGCGCGCGCGTGTATTCAGATGGAAAGAGAGAATGAAGAGAATTTGAGTGGTCAAAACAAGTTCTAGCATCATCCAAGTCAAAGGTCAAAGTCCACTTTACCCCCACAATGTCTAAAATGCCCTCCAACATTACTAAAACTTCACTATGCCACAAATTATCTCTCTCCACCCACTAGTCACATAATTATACACACACACACACACACACACACACACACACATAATACATCATCTCATAGATAAATAAACACATGCTAATGGAAAATAATACCGGGACCCGCACGATGCGCAAATCGAAGTGCTAAAAATAAATAAAATAATTATTAAAAATTTTAGAAAAATTCGGGACATTACAAAAAATTTGTGCCAACCAAAGATGAGTTATACTTAATGCTTGAGTATATATATATATATATTGAAATCATCGTTAGGAGCTTGTAGCCACAGGATTCATAATTATACATAACGTTCATTTCCCCAATGAGAATATTATTGGCCATTCCTATAAGGATAATGGCGAAGTCAATTCCCTAGGCTTTCTCTCTCTGATAACTCTTATATTCAACTTAGTTTATTTTCAGTTTAAATTTTATTGCAATTAGAAGTACTAAAAACACAAATCAATCTTTTCTCTTGAATCAAATCAGAAATATTCTTACACTTAACAATACCAACATAATCCTTGAGATTCGACACCCTCAATATAGCCCTATCATACAAGGATTCATTCTATTGTGAGTGATTTTATCATTGAAAACACACATCATTGGGCGACCTACAAGTTACACCATCCCATATTGCCTGGTTAAAGGAAAGATGAAGTGCATATATATAGTTGGTGTTATCTCCAATAGGTATAACACATTTTAGGATAAAACTTAAGAACAATATTGTGGGGGCTCAGGCCCAAAGTGGGCAATATCAAACCATGTAATGGAGTGAGTGGTTACAAATGTGGCAACATATGTTGACGGGTATGTGTGGACTATAAGTTACACTATGTGGAATAGAAGTAGAAGTTTGATGTAAAAAATAACCTAGAGGGGGATAAATAGGTTTTACTTGCTCCTTTATCAAATTTTTAAATTATTTTAATTTTACCAAAATAAAACTAGGACAACAACACATAAAGCAAAAATAAAGGGTAAGTAAAATAAATAAAGTTTAGGAAATGACACCAAGGTTTTTGTGTGTGGAAACCCTAGTTGGAAGAAATCTAACCATCCGGGATAAAAACCACAGGGGCTTTCATAGCCTCAAGCAAAACGATCCACTATCTTTAAAGCAAAGCACAACAAACTCATACGCAAGCTCACACCCACTCCGCTCTAGCAAAAACTAGTTATTGAACATCTCAAGCTGACTCTAGCAACTCCACATCCAATTGCTACAGATTTCAGGCTTACTCTATAATCCTTGTAGAAGGGTTGCTAATAGATCAAGAACACTCCACAAATGTTACCCTTTGTAGTGTGATCAATTCCCCCTTCCTTCAAATTCTGAATTGGTGAAAGCTAAATACCAACCCCGTTATTCTTCACGGAATCTTCTGAATCCTCAATATGCTTGAACTCCGATCAAATAGAGAACATCACCCTAAATCACTCTTATGTTTATATGTATTTTCTCAAAAATAAAATCAAAAAGCATATTTAATTTTTTGAAAAAATAAAATAAAAATCTCCATTAAAGGCTCTCTCAAAATTGTTGAAAATTAAGTTCTAAAAAGCCAAGCCTAAACCAAAAGGGAAAAAATGTTTATATAGATTTTAGACAAACCTAAAAATACTTGACAACCAAGTCAAATTTGTGCAAATACAATTCCCTTAAATCTGATCAAAAAGGAATCCCAATTAGAATAAAATTGTAATTTTCATATTGGTTCCATGGCAACGCAACTGGTTGCAAAAAGTGCAATTGGTTTTGCATTAGCAATGTAACCGGTTCCAAAAAGCGCAACCGGGATCGGTTGCGTAAAGCACAACGTACTGGTTTTGTTTTAGCAATGCACTTAAAAAACTGAACTTCGAAAAATTTTCTAAGTTTCTAACTCCAAAACTCACCAACTATGAAAAATAAATTGTTCTCACCAACATACCCTGTCTAACATGATGTTCTCATACACATCAAAGTTGAATACATATTGGTTGTACTTATTGTTCTGCTTTTGACAACGAGACTCAAAAACAAAACAAAATTGCAACTCAATTGGAGACGTTCTGGTACTAAATATTACCAATTAACAATCATACCTCACAAATTTACCCTTTAGCAATTTTGAGACAAAACTCAAAAGACAATATGTAATTTACCCAAGCATGAAAAGCAAATCACATTGATCATCCAAAAATAAGAAACAATGGAACTCTTTTTAAATATATGAAGCTTCATCACTTGTAATTCTTAAAACCTATAATCTGCACATTAGCTCAACAAAATTAAATGCGAAGCTTAATCAAGAAAGATAAATAATCAAATTTTTTTTTCTTCAATACAAATAATTCTTCCACTCAAATATGCACACTTCTCCCCCCCCCCCTTTTGTTACAAATTGACAAATAAAGTTTAACAAAGAAGAAAAAGAAATAATAAAAGAGAATAAACACCAAGAGAGACAAATAATCCAATCCATATATAAGATAAAGCAATAAGCATAAAAACATGAATATGTAGTAGCAACGGAATAAAAGAAATATATCATAGTCAACACATATTCTATCCAAATAACAAATAGAAGCAACATGCTCAAAATCACACATGATATCTCCCTCTTAAACATAAAGTACATCTTCACCCCCTTTTTTTGATGAAATTGGCAAACTATGCATAAAAGGAAGGAAATAAAAAATTAAGAGATAATATTAAAATCTAAATCGATAATTGAGCTAAAAGTTCACATAAGATGGACATATATGAATAATTTGAAAGATAAGAATGCAAATATGATCATCCATCATTCACAAAATATCTAAAATACAATTAAGAAAAATATATATATATCTAAAATACATTCATTACATTCATCAAAAGATATATACTCAAATAACTTGCATTATTAAAATAACAGCAAGAATAAAACATCCAAATATAGATATAATCATGAAAACATTTCCAAAACTATGTTGAACAATCAATATCATCAATGTCTATAAAATCAAGAAATAAACTCTTCTTCTCTAAACCATGAGTCAAAAACATAGCTATCAAGTCTTAAGCCCTAAAATCTAAGATCAAAATTTTAAGAATTAATCCTTACCATCTAAGTTGACTTTAATGACTTGAGCTATTACATCAATGTCTACCACAATCACAATTTCAAATACCTTAGCCTTTTTGGTGCTATTACATGAACAAGTTAAAATTAGACTCAAGTTAAAATTAGACTCAAAAGATAAGCAACTACGTTGAGACAATATATCAAACACTTTGAACATTAAGTTTGAAAGTCTACTCTTTAGATTTCAATCCATAAATATGAACACAAAACCACAAATATAAATGAAGAATGTGAAAATAGAGAGATTGCACCAGGATTTTTAATGAGGAAACCCCAGTTGATAAAATCCGTCAACTGTTTGAATGGGAAAAACTTCGTGGACTATTCAATCCAAAGTAAACTGATCCACTATGTTTGAAACAAGGCATACAAACTTTTACTCTGGCTCACACCCTATTGTTTTACCAAATGTTGTGTGTTTTTGCATACTACTTATAAATTTACCACTCGCAACAGCACAAATCCTTGCAGAATAGCACTATAGAAAGGGTGTTGAACCCACATGGAGATGAGTTATTAAAATTTTCATTTAACTAAATTTTATTGGTCTACAAGTAACTGGTTAAATTAATTGATTGATTGTCACGATTATAAACTACTGAAAATAAAATTAATACTGAAATTAAACTAGAGTGATCAGAGAGAGAAAGGTCTTAGAGCTTTGACTTCACCACAACCTTCGTAACTATGGTTAACTAATTCAACTCTGTGGATTTAATCACATTATATTTTGAATGAATTAAACTCAATAACATTCATTCAATTTGGGGTTTAAAGAAAGATGTTTTATAAAATGCAATTAACTATAACCTATCTACGGTTAGCATAGATTATCCACTTACCTACTCTAACTACTTTAACGACTTTGTAAACAATCCATCTTTCCTAAGCATAGACAATGAAAACATTATTTTATAAAAAACATTAGAATACCATTACATGACCTCCATTCTTATGTCTAATAGGGCTCCGCCACCGTACAATAAGAATGGGTTAAGAATATAAAATGAATAGTTATATCTAAGACAAGGTAATAACAATTCAAAAACTATTTAAAACATTAAATCCAATTAAGTTGTCTCAAGTGCTCATAGTCATGTAATCAAAAACATAATATATTAAAAATATCCCAGAGTTAAAACAATCAAACCATAGTACTAGATTGGGTTACATCAGTGCCCTAAGAAAGGAATTAGCTACTCATGACAATGTCTAATATCATCTATGTTGTAGTCATCTCCATCATCATGGACGACACTTCTCTTCTCATGATCTTCACCTTCTAAAGTTATAGAAACCCTAAAAGCCACCACAGTATCAGCCTTCTGAATAATACAAGGAAAAAGGACCTGGAATTTTGAAACTCTTCTATTAAAGCCAATGCCTTCTTTTATAGAATAAAATAAGGATCTAGTCGGTTTTTAGGTCCTCTGGCCTATCTGGAGTGAAATACGCCTTAAAAATGAATAATCCCGGGATTTGAAATCTAATATGTCATGGAAAGCTCAAGCTTTAAGAAGTCGAGCTCAAGCTTTGAGGTTCAGGCTCGAGCTTTGGGAACAAGGCTCGAGCTTCTCTGCATTAATGCTTGAGCTTCAAGGAATGGTACTCAATTTTCACTTTGACACTTAGCCAATTTTCCTCAACTATTTTCTGAAGCGTCTTTTCCTTCAACACTTAGAATATTTTTGGGATTAAAATCTTTTAACATTGTTTGATCCAAGCTTCATGGACTCGAGCACTGGGTACCAGGCTTGAGCTTTGAATAATGGTGCTCGATCCTTGGGTCTTGGCACGAGGCCTGGGAGCTTGGTTCTTTAACAAAATCAACTCTTCAAATTCTGACGCCTTGTGCTTGAGCTTGAGGGCTAAGGCTCAAGCACCCTTAGGTAAGTCTCGAGCACCCTCTGTTAGGGCTCGAGCTTTGAGGTACAAGGCTCGAGCTTCAATGCCTTCTTGACTTGTCTTCTTCTTTTGCTGTAAGGCTCAAGCCTCAAGACTTGGGCTCGAGCTCTTGTTCTTGAATTCTTTCAAACTTCACCATTTAAGCTATCGGCTTGTTTTGGATGACTGGTAACGACTCTGTAAGCTTCGATATCATCATAAAGTCCCAATTTTAACCATTTCTCTGGAAAAGTACCTATAAACACACATTAAACATAAATCAGTCTAACTATAGATAGAAGTATCACTTTAGGCCTTAACATACGTATACTTAGAGGCTTGAATGTGCAAATATTCAGCGTTTATCACCAAACACCAATTACTAACAATCTTCTGGCTTTGCAACTCCCCATCCAACGGTAACTTGACCTCAGGCTTGTGCTTGATATTTGTAAAAGAGTAGTAGGTAGATCAGATAACACTCCTCGAATGCCCCAACCCTTTCAAAGTGTGATCACTTTTACTTCTGTTCTTTAAGATCTAAACTCGATGTAAAAGAATTAAATCATATTTTTCATTCGGAATATCTTAATCTTCAATATAGCTCTAATTCCAATGAGATAGAGAACAACACTACTAAATCACTCGTGAATATATGTGTGTGCTCTCATAAATAAATTCGAAACAATCAGATTTGACTTTCTGAATTCTCTCTCTCAAAAAGGCTTTCTCAAAATGTAGAATTGATTTTCCCTAAAGTCGTGAATAAACCTATGTGTATAACAAGGTTTATATAGAGTTTAAAAAGACCTAATCCCTCAGAAAATATGAAAAAATTTATGCATGGGACTTGGAAAGAAGTTGGGATCAAAAAGAAATCAAATAGCAAAAAGGAAACTAAAATCTAAGTGCTGTCAAAAGACTTTAAACCGGTTCAGAGAGGCTGAACCGGTTCAAGAAGGTAGAGAGTTTTGTCGTGGCCAACTTTGGTTCTTGAACCGGTTCAGGCCCAATGAACTGGTTCAAGATGGACAGTTTTGAAGGTTTGGCTTTTCTGCTAAAGTTAAACTAGTTCAGCCCTGTTGAACCAGTTCAAAATGGCCAGAATATAGAATCTCCTTCCGAACCTTCCAAAATCCTTCCTAAATGTTCTCACTACCTCTCAAAACTTCTTAGAGTATTGTTCTCATCATCTCAGAGTGTAGTATATCATGAACACTTAAACTTCTTTAAATCCACATCCGATCTTCAATCATCGAAATTTTGAATCGAAAAATTACAACTCGAACGGACTTGTTTTGACATTGAAATTAGCCAATTACAAAATATATAACCTACAATCTCCGTCTTTGGCAATTTTGTGACAAAACTCTAAAAATAATTCAGCAATCTACCCAAACAGGGAAAGTAAATTATAATGATTGTTAAAGGAAATAAACCGCAGAAATTTTCTTAATCCTCATGAAGCTTCAACACATATGGCAACCTGTAATCTACACATTAGCTCAAACACAACTACCCGTGAAGCTTAATCAAGAAAATAAACATAAGCATAAAATAACAATTGTAATGCCTGAATATCAATGCAATGTAAACACATGCAATGATCAATGGTTCTTCTCCTCTTCAATGCAAAAAGTATCTCTTCTCCTAAATGATAAGACTCTAAAACTCTCCCCCTTTTGTCACAAATTAACAAGGGGCACAAGGAAGAAATATCCTAGAAGTAGGAAGCAATGAACCATATAAATCTTGTAAATTGAAACCAATGATAAATGTATACTCCACAAGATTATATGTATCAACAGAAATAACCAAGATCAATTCTTTTAAGTTCCACAAACTTAGTAAGTGTAGTAAAATCACCA
>JAOTQH010242025.1:0-12629 GCA_025631255.1 Cornus kousa
TCATAGTGTACGTGACTAAATCCGTACTACACTTTTAGTAATCCCTCATCCACTACTAGTAATCAAAATTACTCTTATAGTCATCCATGAGCTCCGGTGCCTTCCATCTTGGATGCTCCGGTATCTCCTCTATCCTGATCTTCTTCGGGGTCTTCCTCTCCGCTTGGCTCAGCTTCGAGCACTACCGAAGTTGTGTTGGGTCCACAGTATGGTGGCCAATCCCGCACACAAGAAACCTTCCTTACCTTATACTCCGAGATAACACTAACTGGATACAAGTCCTTGGTCTCTAGCTTTGCCTTCTTGGTCGGCCTTCGCAGGGGAATCATCAGAGTAACCTTTCTCTTCTTCTGGTCCCTCTTTGCATTCATCGCGGACCACATCCTTCTCCTAGTGCCAAACATTCTAAAATTTTAGAATAAGGTTGACATCAATACTTTCTAAATGAATCGTAAAGGAATTCAACGAATCCTAAACTTAAGCTCTAATTAAGAGATAATGCTACACGGAAGTCTTAAACGATAGAATCCTAGAGACACTTGAACCTGGAGTGCTCTGATACCAACTGTGATATCCTTCGGATCCGAGACACGGGTTGATCAGGCCCAGGCCCAAACCTGAGAAATATCAAACAATTAAAGTAATTTATAACGAACACGGAGTACAAAATGAAGTAAGAAATAAAATTAAATAGCTAAAAGAAACTAAATTAATAACCTTAAATTATAAATATTTTAAATCCGATAATCCAAACCACCCATCCATACAACTCGGGAATCTATCTAGTGGACCCCTAATAAAAACTCAAACTGGAAATAAAACATAAACATAGAGAGTGATCCTACATAGTCGGTGGAATGGAAGTCTGTATCTGCTCTGCACGATCAACCTCTAACTCTGGAACTGCCGAGCACCTAAAAAATAAAGGAGTGGGTCAGGCCCACATGCAAGTCCTGATCTACTATGATCCAAATAGTAATCTGATACGCAAATACATCCTAGAAAGACTCAACAATATCTAGAGTAGTCCATATATGTATATATAGTACACACTATAGGACTCTCGCTAGTCCAATAGGTCTGTCTCAGCTTGAATAGAAGGTAACATGCGAATACGCACCCGAAGGTGGGCATGAGTACCCAGACCTACCAGGGAACAACAACTATGTCCAGTTATCCATCCTAGGCGATATACGTGCCCTAACCATGGTACTAAGACTCAAACTCATACCATGGCACATAACATAAATATATAAAGTCCGTACTCCTATCACAAAATATCAGCCATCTGTGTAGTGGTTTGATACATGTAAACACTCTATCCTAAAACCATAGTTGGTTATTCAATTCACAATTGATATGACACATGTAGGTGATGGACTTAACTTATATGGTTAATCCATACCATAATCCAAATTAGGTAGGACTTAGTGTTGAACTAGTCCATACCTAGGATGTCACCGTCCCATACCGGTACATACCATCCTCCAGTTAACAAAGTTGATAAAACAGTATTAGATATTCATCAACCCAACTCCTAAAATATGCACAACCAAATGAATCCATAAACATAAAATTTAGGCATTCAGTCCAGGCCTAGAAATTATATTCCAACCATTAAATTTGCTAATTATAAAACATAGCATTTACATCATGCATAAAATTCATTAATTGATAAAATTAACCGAACTATTATATCAATTTGCTTCCAACCAAACATAGATAATTCCAAGATTTTACCATGCTTATAAAACTATCTAAATATAATTAAAACAGTATTTAAACATAAATCCCAATTCCAGTCCGTTAAATGATATACCAAAAGTATGCAATTTACTTCTCCAAACAGTGCCATAACTGATGCAGTTTATATTCAGTTTTAAACATCAATTAATTCCATCCATGTTTACATCTAATTACACTACTATATGCTTATACCATAAAAAAAAAATGACTAGCAGTTTAAGATTATATAGAGAAATCAAAATTTCAAAAATAGTAGACAAAAGAAAATTAATTCTTCCATCATCCTCCTACGGTTCTTTGTTAAAACCATGGTTAATTCCATCCCTAATGCCTACTTATAATCATGCTTCCCAACATTTTTATAAGTCTTTAGCAATGATTTACACCCTCCAGTAGCTTGTAAATAATTTTAGAAAACCAATTTTCAGCCCAAACGGACCTTAAAACAAATTCTGGGCAGTTTAGGAAAGAGCAGGCTCTAGAAAAATTGGAGCCTGCTCTACTTTCATCTAGAGCCGGCTCTACATTTGTAGAGTAGGGTCTACAGCTTTGTGGAGCCGGCTCTACCTTCCCTAGAGATGGCTCCCTCTTTTGGGTGAGCCGGCTCTCCTCCTTTGATAACCGTATCCCCTATTCTGCTCGTCTTCTTCGCCTCCGGTGAAGTTCAGAGTCACTGTACAGTTTTTATAACTTATTTCAAGGTTCAATTGATGTTCAAGAATCAATTATAAGGATGTATTACATTCCAAATACATAAAGGTTAAGCAAAACTAAAACCAATGCAAACCAACTTTTAAGCGAGAAAAACTTCTAACCACAAAACAGATTTATGCAACGATTTAAAAGTTGATTAAAACATGCTTGTAAGATTAATATTAACTTCAACTTAATCTGTTTTAATGTTTAATTAATTCCTGGAGTCTAACTAGGCATGCACAAAACACGAATTAAAGGGAAGGAATAGAACAGAAACTTGCCTGCAGTTTCAGATTTTGAAACTGTAGTCCACCATCTCTAAAGTTTCTGACAACGTCCTAGACTGCCGTTCCACTCCTTCGGTGCTCTTGGTTCAACCCAAAAGCAGCCCCGTTTTTTCTCCTTAAATCTCCCTTTTTAAACTCTCAGAATTCTCTCTCTGTTGCTCTCTGTTTCACCGTCGTGAATATGGTTCCTAGGGTTTTGTTTGTAACCCGTAACCACTATATTTATAGACGTAAAATACAAAACCCTAATCCTTGGTTAATTAGAGCCAAAGCCCTAACCTAAACCTTAGTCGACCCATACAATAACCTAGGTTTAAAATACATGTCGGCGATACTTAAAAGACTTCCAAAAGAACCGTAGTTAAAATAACTTAATGAATTTAAAACTCACGTAGCTTAATTCACATAAGAATTCAAATAAGTCAATACAAATAATTCATATAATGCAATAAACGCAAACAATTTCAATTAAATCAATATAATGCAATTAATTCAATTGATGCAAATAATTTCAAATAAACCAGCTAATGCAATTAAAACAATTAAATAAATAAAAATGCAATTAAATAAAATAATAAAATTTCAGGACTGTCCTTTTAAATTAGGGGTATTACATTGCCCTTCTCTACGAGAGAGAATCTTATGAACATGCTACAAGTTGATTTATTTATAGATCTAACCAACACTACTTCAGTTTAATTTTTTGGATTTAGAATCTAACAAAACATGAAATAAATTTTGATTATCTTACACCATAGGCCACCGTCACAGTTCAATCCAATCTAAACACATGTTCAAATTTCTTTGTAATTATCTCTTTAAACTTTCTTAGTTGAAGAATTCTTAGTTGAAGAATTTTGATTGGATTGAACCGGAGCATCTAATAATTTCTCCCAACACAATGCAAACTAAATTGCATAAAACACACACACAAGAAGAGAGATGGCCAGGTTAAATCATTCCCATTACAACCCCATCAAATTTGAGGAATGAAACAATTTAGATCCCCATAACACATATTTTTATAATTGAAGAGAGTGGGGATAAAGTGCAACATCATGAAACACAAATTTAACACTCTTGTGCATTAACTTGGTAAAAAGATTTAGCCACTGTCTCACGATAAAAAAGCACATCATATGACAATTGGGTTCAATACAAACTCACAATGTCAAAAATTCAAGCCTAAAATTGGCCGACAAATTCAATTTAAAATAGATTAAAATCTCCAAAACCGGGAATCTGTTTTTTTCCAGAATGCCATGAGCAAAACTGGCTAGTTGACTGACAAGGCGTCCCAAGGATATCCCACTCTACATCTCTTCAAACTATTGGGATGTCACCTCCTGCAATTTTCCAAATTCTTCAACGTAAAGCAAATCAGAACTGATCTTTGCTATCTCTCTCTCTCTCTCTCTCACACACACACAGAGGCATAACCACCAACAGCTATAGCTTAGTGGTACTTTCTCACCTTCCTAGTAAAAAATGGAGAGTTGAAGTCTTTAGGGCAAAGTGAGTGTAGTTTAAACTAGGGGGAAAAAAAGGGAGGAAGAGAAGCATCTCAATTCAGTAAAAGAGAAAAAGACTGCAATATGGATGCCCGTAAATGGAGTATTTATAAGTCAATACACATGTTCAAATTGCATAGAATGCAATGCCACATCTTCTTGGCAGAAGGGGTCTCCATCTATGGTAGGGGATAACCTAATTAGTGGCTAATAGACCAGGGAAGTAGACACGTAATCACATGTATCATATTGACGTACAAAAAAGTAAGGCGTGTCTTGTCGGCTTTCCTCAATCATAACCATCACTCCAACTGGTCCATAGCAGATCTCCTCATGACCTCGGAAGCTGTCAGCCTGCTTACACTTTGTAACTTCTGCTACAAAATAAGTAAGATGCATTGATCACATATCCCGGTAATTTGATAAAAGACTCATTTGACATCTCCAATTCCACAAAGGAAAATACTTCAACAACCCGACGGAGAGAAAGTGAAATAGGAACTGATGAAATGACACCATTTGGTAATCACATGAATATGGCTGCTGGTAATTTTTCTTTCATATTGTTTAGTCAGCCTACTTTTTCAGCTTGAGTAGCATTACTCTTCTGCAAATCATAGCCACTGAAATTCAAATGAAATGGATCATGATCTACCAGTAGGTCGCATCCAGCCAACCTTGTTTTCTCTCATGTTTATGCATGCACACTGACACATGTAATTGGACATCACAAATATGAGATTGTACGTGCTATTTAAAATAAAATAACTTTATCTCAAATCCCACAGACACAGGACAGGGATGGGATCAAAATTCTACAAACCAACATTGCATATGCTAAAAAAGTAAGACATGGACACGTTGACAGCGCACTGAAATATATTTTTAGACATTTATGTCTCTTGTAACTGCATAACTCACGATTATGAAGTTCCACAAATATTATACACAATTTTTTATACATGATCCTACTTTTTCCACCTTACTATATGCCCCTTCCTTTCACAACATGCAATAGCTTTACCAATATCAAATAGTGTTTGTTGCGTCATGCATGTTAGACTTTCTTTGGCTGTGATACACTATTAATTTTTTGTCGTCTTAAATTTTTTAGGGCAAATAGATCATGCCTAACATGTTTCCATGAGTGCAGGAGGTGTGTCTAGTCCCGCACAGTGTCCACAATCACAACTCTCCTTATGAAGCATCCGTACTACATTAATGCACATTCTGAACCCTGTATCCTCTACCATGTAATTATTTAACTATTCTTTCTAGTAAGACTTATTCTTTTTGCCCTTACAACCACATTTCTTCTTTATAACTTCAACCGCGTTTCTTCTTTTTGCCCTTACCATGTAACGACATCATTTAGAATAATGAGACTTGCTCTTTTTGCCCTTACAACCACATTTCTTCTTTATAACTTCAAGTGAGAAAAATGACCATACCTTTGAATGCCTTTCAATCCTAACACCCAGACCAAGATATGCACTCAAAATATTGACTAATACTGATTTCTTGCAAGGGACAACAGAGCAACACTAAAAAGAAGAGAAAATTTGATTTAACTGACCTTGTGGGAGAGCGACATTTTTACTTCTTCCATTCTGTCTTCAGCATCCTTTCTGTGTTTCTTGTCCAACTCAGTCATGGTATCTGCCCATTTTATCTTCTCTTGAATTGAGATAAGTACATTTTCTGATGTAGCCATCCTATGTTTTCAATTAAAATGAATATTATATAGAAGACACATAGGACTATCTTCAAAACACACTTCAAAAATCGAGAATTGCACAAGCAGAAAATAAAGCTAGATTTTCTGTTTAGAATGTAATTTTTTGGCGTTTACCAGAGTTATAAAAGAATGGCAACGTTGCTTGAAAACTTGAACCTCCAAATAGTATATGATGAAGGCAAAAATATTGTCAAGGGTCATGAAAGGCACTCATTCACAGAACAAGAAGAAGATGGAGTCAGAGCAATACAGAATAACAAAGTTTTGGGACATACTCTGTGTTTGAATTGGATGGATGCCAATGCAAGGACAAATTTGTCAATTACATAAGAACAGAGATCTATTGGCCTGATCCCTTCCATTGATGATTAATGTTTAAACAAACCAATCCATATTATATCCTTCATCTACCTACATGTCTGATAATTGCAGCTTGCTTGCCGTAATGATCTGAAAACCAAATTGACTTCGAAACAAACACATGAAGCCTGTCAGCCAAATAGGATTCCAGCTTTCTTTGCTGCCTTCCTTTTGCAAGCATGCGTTATTTTTCTTTTCTTCACCCCACCTCCTCCCTTTTTAGGGACTGGGTAAGTGGAGAACTTGGACGGTTTTCAGTTTATTGGATATGCAACCTTGTAGAAATGCACCTAAATATCTATAGCATCATCAACATTTCTATATGAGGAAATTTATCAATGAGTATTTCAAATATTGATGATTTTTTTTATACAGATCATCAAAGAAGGCTAGCACTAACGGGTTAAACCAATTGACTTTGCATATCTTTGCAAATTAACCTTTCTACATCAGTCAACATGCCCAGACGTACCATCTTCCAGGCTTTAAAAAGATCTAGGAGCAATGCTGAATAGTGAATATAAGACTTCTAACTGAGCAGTGCAAAAAATAACTTAGCCCAGTTAAAGTGATCCATATGTGCAAATGAAATAGCAGAGAAAAAAAATAAAAAATCTAGTTCAACAGTAAATGAAATTACTTCACCCGCTAAAAGCAATCCACATTTAAAAGAAAAAGAGAACAGTATTTCAGTTAGCATAACACTTCCTAATAAAGAATTATAACTAAACTTACACGAAATAATTTGAAACAAAAGTTATGGCATCCAGTGACTGCTACACCCTGATTTCTTTTTTATAATAAGCAATCTTTTTATAAATAAAAAATTAGATTAGAAAAAAGATTCTCAAATAAATTGAAACATTATAGTATATGTTTTAAGAGTTTTGGCCATCTTTGCATTTTAGAAAAAGATGCACACCACTTCAGAATAAATGATGATATACTAAATACTGGAGAAATGCATTTATGAAAAAAAATAATAATAATAATACTGGAGAAATTAGAAACATACATGAATTTCTAAATTAACGAGAGAGAGAGGGGGGGGGGAGAGAGACTCGGACAGGAATCTTACTGCACCGTGATGTAGAGAAGTATCCAGTCATGGAATAATAATTAAAGGACCACCACAGAACCTTTTTAAGGGGACATCAATTAATGCATTGGTCCCTTTTTAAAATTACCCGGTTGTTAGGTATATTACTAAGTTGTGAGATTTTTGAAAACTCAAAAGGTAATTATGGAAAGGATGCATTTATTTTGCTTTCACTTTTCAAATGGGACAACTAATTTAGGACATCTAAAAGGAAAGAGGGACTACTAATATGGGATGGAGGGAGTATGAGATAATGACCTCCAGTGATGAAATCCATGTAGTACTCTGAGTTAATATAAATAACACAAGTACACAACTACTACAATTATTATTATCTTACTCTCACAAAAATGAAGATCATACACCTACCACTTCTTCATTCTCTTAGTGCAAACTTTTGAGTTCTCAAGACATTCTACAAACCTAGATCACCAAAAATTGTCTAAAAACCATTCCTATCTAGCCATATAGAAATAGAAGCATGCACAGACAGATAAGGACATTGCACAACAACAAGTCAAAAGCATGTTTCCAGCAAGATAGCCTCTCCACATCTGATTTCAAAATCAGCCAATCAGGTCTGCAGACGAATATACTTTTTTTGCACCAGAAACACCACCTCATGAACAAGCCATAGACTAAAGTGATGACTAATTATTACTTATAAAAAATAAATAAATAACAAAAAAAAGTGATGAATAATTATGATACTCCAACAGATAACCAAACATTTAACGAATAAATGAGCAAAGAGTTTATATGAATACAATTTGAATTGAACTGAGATATTACCAGTTCGTTAACGTTTGTATCATATTCCCCAGTTGTTCAGGTCTCAGGTCCCTTCCAGCTGCAAACTGCACCTACACCTCAAGAAAACAAATAGATTCCATACGAACTAGAGGGCTCATAACCATACAATATTGTACCACGAAATTGAAAGACATAGATAAAGCAAGGTGGAGAAAGTGAGTTCAGACCTCAAAGCATCTTCGAAACTGATCCAGCTTTCCTCTAACTATGCCCTACCAAAAAAAGGAAGATAAAAAAAGAAAAAAAGAAGAAGGAGAAGTACAGAAGTCAGCTCAGTATTATAATGTTTTTGCCGAAAAAGGAGCAAGCAAAGTAAATTAATTCCAAAAAATAGAAAATGTGAATCGTGGACTAATCGATAAGTTTTCTACATTTAATGACTAGACACCCTTAGTTACATTGCAGTAAAAGAAAACATGCACATGGGAGGAGTTTTAATACTACTTTCCTAATTTATTAGCAATTATGCAGATTTTTTCCAGCTACACAACTGCACAAGCATTCATCAAATAAATTGGAATACCTACCACATATATGCATTCATTGATAAGAAAATCTTCAAGCTCACGTACATTTGTAACGTCTAATTCCTGCATTAGTACATCATAGGGAAGTACCTGGGGAAGAACCCAATAGTTAAAGCTTGAGAATATGAAGCAAATGTCAGAAACAGTATTCTAATAATAAATACTTATGGATTGACTGTCGTCAAAAATATTCTTAGAAGTTACATGAGCATCGAATGATAGAAGAATAACACAAAACCAACGGCTCTATAACAGGTAACAGACTTGTGAGATGAAATATAACAACTCTAAGTAAATCGGCCGATGAATATAAAACAAATACTGTACTTTAAATGGTGCAGTACACAGTTAAAGGTGGAATATACCATATGCAATTTAGAAAAAGAATCTTAAAATGATATCATGTATGACCGAAAATGTTCTTATACCAACTGATATCGAACGTGAACGAAAGAAGGAAATGAGAAGCCAGGAGGATAGAACGAGGGGATGAGAGACGGATGGAAGGGATGAGACTAGATAGATAGAGCAAATGAGAAAAGCAAAAATACGAAGGAGAATAAAGGAAAGATTTCTGAGAAACTCACAATAATTATCAATATCAAGGCTAAATATTTTGATTACATAAGAACCTTTTATTAGACAAATTTAGAAACAAACTTTAAGAAACTAATAATAAAATACAACAATAAATCTAAAAGTTAAACCTTATCAAAAAAAATAATAATAATAATCCTAATTTTATCCAATCTCTAATTTTATCTATCCTTGTCTCTTCTCCAAAAAGTAGAGGTGACTCACATGCGGCTCATACACAATTGAGTAATGAACAACCTCTATGGTAGGTCTTGAAGAAAATTTTAAATTTTGTCTTCAACTAGCTTAGAATCACATACATAATTTCCAGTGTTTCAACAAGTTTTTATATTTTAAACTTTCATCCAACTCCAACTAGGCATGATCAAGATCCTCTAACATGGAAAATTTTAGTTGATCGTTATAGACCAATTGGCTTGGCCACCATACCAAAAGTAACCACCTTGTTAGTCACATTGTAAAAACAAAACCCAAATCCCAATCAGAAAGAGTAGCATAAAGTTCTTAAAAAATAACTTTTTCATAACCTATATTAACCAGAGTAGTACAAAGTCCCACATCACACAATCAGTCAAGCAACTTGACGTATTGAAACAATCTACCATCATTACTGATTAAAGAACAACTTGAAACACATGAAGACAAAATACCTTGTTTGTCTCAGCCAGAGTGAGCACAGTAAGTTGTTTTAGCTTGAGGATTTGATCAGGCACTAATTGCAGAAGCTGACCAGCATTACCTAAAAAGCGTCCATAAAAATTTTAGTCTCAAAACATCTTTCTCAATTGCACCTCAGTTAACCCACTTTTAGTAGGAAATCAATAAGATTTGACTATTACTAATTTAAATATACAAAAATCAGTTTCCTATTTATAAGTCTAAAATTAACCATCTACATGTTAAATTCTATGTTCATCTTTATAGAAGCAATAAAGCCTATTGTGTACAAAGAATTCAGGTTGCAAAAAATACTCAATTGACAAAATCTTTGTGAGGGTGTGGGTGAGTTTTTTTTTTTTGCCGAGTAATCCTTGTCTTATTGGATTGCTTTGCAATTCATTGAGTCATACAACATGAGCCATACAGTGAATCCGATCATAGATCAAGTCAGTTGAGTACTCACTAATTTAAAAGATGTTAACAAATGCATGTTCTTTGAAAGGAATTGAAGTAATTAAGAAAATCACTAAAATAATGTAAATGTAGGATGATGTTCCAGAACATTAGGTGAGTTTTGCCCATAGAATATTATCCTTCTCTTTTCTCTTTCAAATCGTTGAACTATGAAAAACAAGTTCTCTTACAATATTCTTGACAAGTTTCTGTACCAGAAACTAAGTAATTCCACTCTAAGTACTAGCATCAATAGTTCAATACCTTAAGTTGTAATGACATCAGTGGCAACTGGTATTATACAAGTAAAAGACACAAGGGACAGTAAAACATCACTTCAACACCATAGTATTGCAAGAGACCTATTGTCTTATGTTCCATTTGTTAGGGGCAAGTGAATTATGCAGCATATGATAGGAAAAAGAGAGGGTACTATCTTGGAAATGGGATAGCAAAGCGTGGGATGCAACCCCCACACTAATGTGGTGCATTTGGATTGAAACATTGCAACCGGTAACCATGACACAATTACAATCCCAACTAAGAGTCTATTGCCAATGAAAATAGTTAAAATAAATATATAAATAATTAAACAGCATATTCAAGAATGTAGAATCTATTGCCTGACCTTTATGTCGAAAAACTATTATGCATGAAAGAAATGTAGAGAGCTTAGTTTCAAAAAGAATAATGCAACAGTCGGATGCATGATTAACAAAAAGAATACATCAAAGAGCATATTGAATAATAGATATAAATTATATATAAATGTATATGTGTGGGTGTGTAATAACAAATTCTTTAATGCTTACTCTTGTAATCACTCCATGTACCATGGGCAAACAAACGAAGAAGATCAAGGTATACAGAATTCTCAGTTCCCTGAAGCTGCATTTAAATTCACTAGTCAAACCATAAATTAGGCAGAGATGTCAAATGAAATTAAAACTTGTACAAGTATTATGCAGAACAACCAATGTCGAGAAACCAAAATTACTCTGTTCCATTACCAAAAATGTGTGTACGAGATCCATACTATGGACCTAAATACTATGAGTAATTAAATATTAATTTGGTAAACAAATCAAAGAATACTAGGTTCTTGTTTTCTGGGAAATATTATGTTCACTCAATTAAAGCAAAGCAAAACAAAACACACGGGTTTGTAATTGTAAATGTGTGTGTGAATAAACGATGAACGACATTGAGACCTCGAGAATGTTGGGAACGGCAATAATCTCCGAGAAGGCGAAGAGAGAGGGATGCGAAGTGGCTTCAACGACGACGTTGGCAAGAGACGAGCCCTTGTGGTTCGAGGCTTGCTTGACAAAGTACTCGATGTGCTCTGCTTGGTTCTGTTCAATTTCCATCTTCAAATAAACCCACAAAAAGTGAAAAAAAAGTAAAATAGAAAAATAGAAAACAAATGATAAATTAGGTATGAAAAGGGTTGAAAACATTGGGTAGAGAGAGAATGATACAGTTTGGATTTGATTCCTAGAGAGAGAAACAGATTAAAACTTGAGCCTTTTGTTGTCTGGTTCACTGCTTCGCTGTCTTATACACATACATAGAGGCGTGGAAGTGGCATTTGCTAACTTGAGCCGGAGGTTTGTTAAGTCCCTCCTGATCAGACGGATCGACCAAATGTACCACTTTACCAGCGGTAAACCCGGGATTGTAACCACTTTACCAAATGTACAATTCATGCGATAGATGGATCTTATTTTGGGATTAGTGTGCAGCGCCGCGAGAGAGCGAGAGAGAGAGAGAGAGAGAGAGAGAGAGAGAGCTGTGAAAACAAACATCATGTAGGGGTCATCATAATTTAAATCCAAAGTTATTAAACAGTGCATTAAAATTGAATTATTTTAATATTTAAATTTAAATGAGTGGGCATTAATAGATAAAAAGATTTAAAGTTAAATAATGAGTTAAAAGTCAATACCCATTTTAATCCGCCGGAAAACTCTCTTCTCTCTATTTATTCTATCTTCCCTGTACTCGAATTTCTCCTCTTTTTTTCTTTTCATTTTTTTTCACCCTTTTTATTTTTATATTTACTCAACAATCTCTCTTTCCCCTTTTTTTTTTTTTTTTTTTTTTTTTTACTCTCTCCGTCTCTCTCTTCTCCCTCTACCC
>JAOTQH010242054.1:0-12627 GCA_025631255.1 Cornus kousa
TCATCATTTTTCGTCGTTGACTGGCGTTGACCGTAACGGAAGGGAGGTCCGTGTAGGATATTTTAAAAAGTAGGGGAGGTCCGAGTAATTTTCGGAACAGTAAGGGTGCCGCTTGTAATTATGGCAAACCATAGGGGAGGTCTGTGTAATTTACCCAAATGAAAATAGAGGTTATCCCATTTTACCATCTATAGTGGAAGATATTAAGGTCTGGCCTCTTAAATAGCAGAACTTTGGGCTGGTCCATTCATCTATATAATAGAATAGGGTTTTAGCGACCTAAGTTTTATCTGATGCACTCTTTACCTTTTCTATCTCATTTTGAATTTCTTGCTCTTTCTAAAAACAAAAATTTAAATCACTATGTATATACACACACACACACATACATACACACACAATATATCACTATATATCCCAGCTTTTCATCCATATATATATTTTTAAAATTTTATTTAAAATATGTTTGATATATCCATAATCAGCTTTCCAGGAATGTGTATATATACTATATATGTACAACATATTAAGCATATCCCCACATTTTATTATATAATCTAAATCAAATATAAAAATGGTATCTGATCTTGCAAAACAAAAAAAAAATGTAAATCTTTCCCAAGTAGAACCCTCATGTTCTTGCTTTTCTTTTATTTTCTCTCCTCTTTCTTAACCAAACAAGAATAATTGTCCTTTCTTTTCTTTTCTCCCTTATCTATCCAAACATGAATAGAAATTAATAATATCTGTTATTTTCTTTTCTCTCCTAACTAATATTATCCCTTTTTTTCTTTTCTCTCATATTTATCCAAACGCACCCTTAAAGTGGGTTTGGGAATTCCCATGAAAATTGAATCACGTCGTTGTATAGTTTACCTTACACATAGCAGCTCACAAACTAGCACTATCATATTCTGACATTGTCTTGCTAAACCATTAAAATAAAGACAATGCCAATAGTTAAACAACCTCCAAATAGATAAATTGACTGACAAAATGTTGAAATTGACATATTTCAAATCAAACTTAAAATGCATTTACCTTCCAAAAAAAAAAATTAATAATGCAATTTCTTCTTCTACTTCTTTTATTCATTTATTTATGGTTGTAAGGGTTATTTTTTTGGGGCAATCAAATGCCTCATAAGGCCCATCAGAATGACTTTTCTCAAAGTTAAACAATATCTTCAAGTAGAATCTATCCAGAATATATTTGTTCTAACTGTAAAATATTTCTACAGAAAATCGTTGTCAGTTTATATAGAAGTACAAAACATATCTATAATGAAATAATATATCCCTTCTTTTACACCCCCATTGTTCAATGATGAAAATATGAGTGCATGAGTCGGAAGGAAGTAATTTATTGTGCATAACAATCCATATTCATTGAACTAAATCAGGAACAATATCTCTATTTTCTTATGGAAGTGAAGAAAATAAATTTCGCAACAAACAAGTTGAGGGAGATGAGGAGGATGACATTTGTTAGCGAGAGAAAAAGATATATATATATATATATATATATTTATATATAGTTAGTTAGACAAGAAGAGAGAGATTTAATTTTGGGGCATTTTGGTTATTTAAAATGAGTTTCTTGGATAATTGTGTCATTTTGTACCTAATACGAGTCTATAGCAAGTCAAAAGGATAGTATAGTCATTTTGCAGTAAAAAGTACTCCGACCCATCTGTAAAGTGACATTTGGGGTGTGAGTGAAATATGAATCCACTTTCCATAATGTGAATAAAAGTTAAAACCAAAATGTCTATTTATGTGAGATTTGACCTAATCTAAAATGTGTCGATGCAATTTACCATATATAGATAGGATCCTTGGTGTACAAGATATACATGATAAATAGAAAAAATATATATATAAACACACTTTATTCAAGACATTTGATTATAGAATTAAGCACACTTAATTCCATTATTAATTAAGGTTTACAGGAGCTACAACAGTAGGATATCCATATGCATTGTTTTAATGGATCTTCATTTTCTTTAATACGAAATTCTTTCAAATCATCTGGTAACCACAATCCACAAGAAACGCGGCAGGACTCAAACCTGTGGCCGGCCGTGCCCTGGCTTGGGTTCGGGCATTTCAGATTTATTATTATCTTCACCACCACCACCACCACCATCATCACCGCCGCCACCACCATCACCACCACCATCACCATCACCACCACTCTTTTTCTTCTTAAATAACTTGGCTGCTTCTTTACCAACCTTTTTCCATGGAATTCTAGTAGCCCCACGGACGACCGGAGCAACAAATCCGAAAACTTCTGGTTGACCATTTTTTACAACCACGTTAAGATGTTGTTCCTTGAGTGCACGAGGAAGAGGTCTGTGTGCGTACCCATGAAGAAATAGGAGAGAGAGAACAAAGATAAGAATGGTGACTCTGAACAAGACCGCCATAAAGATTAATTCTTTCTTGGAGGTTCTTGCCAGACCCACTCTGTTTTTTTTCCCTCCATCTTTATCTCTCCATTTATACTTGCAATAAGGTGGTTACATGTTCCGTAAACAATGTCTAAATAAAGAAAATACTCCTAAATTAATGTATGTTCTCCACAATACATGCCAAAATAATTGTATGTTAATAGGATTATGCATGGTTGAGTGCTTTCTAGGCCTGAAAACAATGCCTAAATAAGGAAAATGCTCCTAAATATACACACACACACTCCATGTATAGTATAAGCCAAAATAGCTGTTTGATTCATGGGAAGAAAATATAAAGTTAGTTGTTTGATCATTGATGCATAGTAGTGGGAACTATGAAAAGGATGATTTTTTTTTTTTTTTTATTTAGGTAATTTATTATTATTATTTTTTTATGAATATAATGTACTAAAAATAAGTTATGGTTAAAAAGTTTAAACCAAATATAATAAATTTTGTTATTAATAGTAAAGTTTTAATACTAATAAGTTAATCATTTTAGAAAATTGTAGTTACAACTCTATTTATTTATCCAAAAAATTCTATTTATTTTTTCATTGTTATGATAAATTGACACTACTAATAAAATGGTAATTGGTATAAATCGTATTTTAGTAAGAGAAATTTAATGAGAAATGACAACTTTATCTACAAGAAATGTGACTTCTAACAACGGGGGAAAAAGATTTCTACAATGGCTATGGCCAGTTTTGAGACTGATATTTGAGAAACCACAATAGTTTTCATTGATTATTTTTTTTCATTTGATGCTTTGCATTTTATTGAATTACATCTGAGCATTACTAATTGCTAATTATTCATCATTGAAAAAATAATGTGCTTTGAAAACCCAGTGTATCTTTGGGAATATATGTTATGTATCTTTTAATGTCTTTTTGAGGCTTAAGGAAGTGGCTTTGTGATTATGGATGGGTCAAAGTAAAAGTATGAGATTCCTACAAAAACTTCAAATTTAGATTTCTACTTTATTAATGACTTTCCAAAGTGTCAAAAGGGCTGAAAGATAGTGAAGAGTGAAGATCGCCAAGGCTCACCAGCTACAGTATTGGTATCACTAGGGATTGAATTTCGCAGTTTTGAGTGTATACTAGAGAACCTGCTACAGATGATCCATAAGTTAGAAGGACTATTTGAAGGATCTTAAACCCTATTTCTTTTTGCGTTTTTCTCCGGAATCTTAGAGCCAAAAAACAGTGATGGAATTTACTATCCCAATCTCTTTTTAGGCTTTTGAATATGGGAGAGTTTGTTAAATATGACATATTTTCAGTTTACATAGGCTGAAACTGGCCAACTTATTAAACAAGAATAGAAGGTCCAGAGGTTTCATCAATATAGCTGTATCCTGAGGGGGGTTGAAAAGTTGGAAGAGAATAACTCTTGGATTTAAAGCCACAAGAATCGATATGCTTGCATGATCATAATTCTTGTCATAGTTTATTTTATTGAAAACTTCTTTTTATTTTCAGGACTCAAAACACTAGGTAGCATAAAACCTATTTGGGACTTATCTGATGCATAATTGTTGCTTGTATTCATTCAAATAATAATTGTTTGTTTCTAATACGTTAAATGTTTTATTTCAGGTTATATGTAGAGAATGATGATACTTGGTAGATAAAAAAGATGATAAATGTGTGAAACTCACTGTTAGTTGGCTAGATCTTTATTTTTCTTGAAAAATGGTACTAGTTAGGCAGTCCCTGTTCTACTTGTTGGTTGATAATGCCAATCTTATCTTCTGGTTTTTAGTTTGAGCGGATACTGACACATGGTTTGAATGGAAACAACAAGATGAGGAGGAGCGGGATAGAAAGAAAATGGCCTAGAAAAGAGAAGGGAAAAGGAAGAAGAAATAGAGACCAAGGATGACCCCATGGCAAGGGCTAAAACAGAGGTTTTGAATGAGAATAGTAAGTTCCTATTCAAATGGTCTCTTCTATCAAATTCATATTCTGATCAAGCGGTCTCTTCTATCAAATTCATATTATGATTTCACAACTTGACTTCCTTCCTCGAATACAATATGACTGATTACAACCACTAAATATAAGACAATTACAATTTGATGCAAATCCAAAGGATTCAATTTATTTGATTAGTAATTTTGGTTTATGAATGTATAACTATAAGAAAAATTGTTTTTAATCACAGTGGAAAACGCTTTAAACCACGATTTTGAACCGTGGTGGTATCAGATGTGGAAACAAACGTATGACTTTTAACCACACTTCTTTACCGTGATAGAAAATGCACTTTCTACCATAGTACTAACCGGGGAAAAGAACCTGCTTTCTACAACGACATTTAACCGTAGTAGAAAATATGCTTTTTACCATGATATTTAACCTTGGTATAAAACTCGCCCTCTACCATGGCTTTTGACGGTGGTAGAAAACATTCTGAATATATATTTACATACACACACACTCCACATATGGTACAAGCTAAAATAGTTGTTTAATTCGAGAAATAAAAAAAATAAAAATAAAAATAAATAAAAATAAAAATAAAAATAAAAATGAAGGTTAGTTGTTTAATGCATAGTTGTGGGAACTATGAAAAAGATGACTTTTTTTTTTTATAATTTAAGTAATTTATTAATTTTTTTATGAATATAATATATGAAAAATAAGTTATGGTTACAAAGTTTATACCAAATATAATAAATTTTATGTTTAATAGTAAAGTTTTAATACTAATAAGTTAATCATTTTAGAAAATTGTAGTTACAACTCTATTTATTTAATTTTTTATTTACCATAAAAATATATTTATTTTTTCATTGTTATGATAAATTGACACTACTAATAAAATGGTAAATGGCATAAATAGTATTTAAATAAGAGAAACGATAATAAAAATAATTTAATGAGAAATGACAACTTTAGCAACAAGAAATATGACTTTTAACAAAGAGCGAAAAAGATTTCTACAATGGGTATGGCCAATTTTGAGAATAATATTCGCGAAGCCATAATAGTTCTCATTGTGAGATATAATTTTTGTAATCGGCTAATTTCAGTGTCAAAACAAGTCTGATCGAGTTATAATTTCAAGTTATCAAATTAAGATCGAGATCGGCTATAATATAGGAAAGTTGTTCAAATTTGATAAACTATGATCTACGAAAAAGATATGAACAGCACTTTAGGAAGTTGTTTCCCACTTAGGACACTATACATACATGGTATGTTTTTCAAAGTTACCAAAACAAGGATTTTTCCAAGTTTTAAACATTCCTTCAGAATTCTGTCAAGTGGGAACCAGTACCAAATTCGGGAACAGGTTCAAGAACCTGTGCTTTGAAGAATTACATTCTATCCTTTAGGAACCGATTCCAAAGTTGGCTACTAGTTCCACATGCTGATACAGTTTAGGATTCTAGTTTTTTGTTCTATCTAAACTTCTTATTTGGTATAGAATTCTTTCCAAAAGTCCTATGCATGAAAATTGCCTTTTCCTATACATGTCTAGGTCTTTGAAAAATTCTATATAAACCTTGATGTTCATCTAGGTTGATACGGCTTTTGCATTACATCTTCTGATTCATAAAAAGCCTATCTGAAAGATATTTTGCAGAAAATCAAATATGATTTTTTTGTCTTTATTTCTAGAACACACACATAAACACAAGAGTGATTTTAGAGTATTGTTCAAATTCGTGATCGTGTTCAAAGTTTATTGAATATTGCATCTACAATGATCAGAAAAAGCGGATCTACTTCTTTGACATCAAATTCAAGTCTTGAAGAACAGAGGTGAAGCGACCACAGTTATAAAAGGTCCAAGCATTCGAGGAGTGTTGTTTGATTTACCAGCAATCCTTCTACAGAGTTCAAGAGTAAGCCTGAGATTAACAGCTGTTGGACGGGACATCGCAAAGTTAAAAGATTGTCAGCGATTGGTGTTTGGTAGAGCGATAGGGTGTGAACCAGAGTCAAAGTCCATTGAACTTTGTTTTTAGCATAGTGGATCGGCTTACTTTGGACTACACAATCCATGAGGTTTTCCAATAACAGTTACTCTATTCTACCAATTGGGGTTTCCTCGCTAAAAATCCTGGTGTCATCTCTCAACTCTCTTTACTTTATTTTATTTTATCTTGTCTGAGATTAATTGATTAATTGCTAAAATAAGTAAAGTTGTTTAAAATAGAAAGACACGTATCTATTTTTTAAATCTAAATCTTTTTACACAAGTAAAATTTCGCTACACAATTCACAAATTGGTATCAGAGCCAACCTCTACACATTGAGTTGATCCTTGTAGAAGTTTTATTTTTTTGGAAAAAAAAAATTGTCTATGTTTTTGGAAAAATAAAATTATTTTTGTTTTTAAAAAATTTATGATGGAAAATCCTATGAATAAGGATGAATTGGATTTTGTATGTCACGAGTTAAATTGTGATGATGAAATTGCTCTCATGTCTAAAAGTGTTAAAAGGTTCCTTAAAAATAGAAAGAATACAAATTGTAATAAAGGAGATCCTTCTAAATTGAAAGATAAAAAAAATAATAAAGATGCTATTTATTGCTTTTATTGCTCATGTTGATGATGATACTGCTAGTAATTATTCTTTTGTTTAGGAAATCTTACCCAATATGAGTTATTGAGCAAGGATTTCAAGGAGCAATCTAAGAAGTTGAGAGAAGTTGAACGCATGAAGGATGCTTTAAAGAAGGAGAAAGATGCCTTGAAAAAGGAAAGAGATACCTTGAAGAAGGAGAATGATTCCTTAAAGAAGGAGAATGAATAAAAATAGAAATTGCTTGAGGAGAACAAATCTGAAATTCAAAATCTTCATGAGAAGGTAAAAATCTTTGAGAGCGAGGCAAGTCAAGCTAATTCTGTTAGAGAATCTCTTGTTACCAAATTTAATTTTCTTGTGCTTGAATTGAAAAAATCTCAAAAGATATTAATTAGTATTACTTTTGGGTAGGTTAAGCTTGATAAGATGATTAGTGTTGGTAAGTGATAAAACTAGAGTAGGTTTTATTGAGGCTTCATCTAGTAAAGAGGGTTAAACCATTTTTGTTAAACCCATAAACTTGAATGTGCCTTTTGTTAAGCCTAAACTTTTTGTTGAGCCTATGCATACTAAGAATGTGGCCAAAGTGCTTTATTATTCTTATTATGGTACAACTGGACATAATCAACACTATTGTTATAAAAAGAAAAGGGATAATTCTTGTTCTGATTTTCATATTTATAATTCCTTTTCACAAAATAGGTTTTATACTAAATTATAAGTGCTAAAATATTACACAATTCTGCCCTAAGCTAGGGTATTTTGGTCCCTTCATCTATGTTACTTTTCCATTTCAGTCCTAATTTGTGTTTTTGTCAATTTCAAGTCAATAAGGTTTAAACGAACTAAAATCTATTCATTACAGCCTTTTTGGAGTCAAGCAAAAATCTCAAAAAAACCCAAAACAAGTTTAAATTTTGCCAAGGCAGGGCTTTACGATCGTTCGTAGATTTTTACGAACGTTTATAAAGCTATGTCATTGTTCATCCACGTCAGCAACGGGATAAGGCTGTCACGTCATCGTTGGTTCAATGAGCAATTGTTCGTAGATCTTTATAAACGTTTGTAATGCCACATCAATGCCAGCTCAGCAGATAAGGTAGCCAGTTGCCAAGATAAGAATGCCACATCAGAGCGAACAATTATAAATCTGAGTGATCACTCGTAAATTCCAGCGATCATTCATAAACTGCCTGGCTACGAGCTGTTTTATTCCCGGTTTCGCCCGAACTTCACCTAACCTTTGGCTACAAGATTAGATCAATTTGAGGCGTATTTCTGACCTGTTTGGGAATTTATTATTGTAATAAATGCTTAGTCTTGTGAATATAGTGGATCTTTGCTTTTTCCTTGATATTTATGGTTCAATTCTTCCCACTAATTCTCTATTTTGAATGTCCATGTGTAATTAAAGGAGGATTAAACTCTACACTAGATCCTTGTAATACTTGTGTTCTAGTGATGGCTAAGCAAGGTTTTAATGGATACACTTGTTGATTTATTTTGATGGATTATGCTTATACTTAATGGATTGCACTACACCGTTACTTTAATTGTCTTAGTTTAATTGTAGTGTAATTGCATTTAAATTCTTAGTTAAGTAGATAACACATGTTTATATTTGATAATTCATGCTTATAATTGCAAGTTGTATGATTCTCTAGATTAATGTGTGCTATAATTGTCACTTAATTTGATGGTTTATTCTCATACTTGATGAATTGCACTATACCTTCATTTGCTTGTTGTTAAGTAGACAATTCATGGTTGAATTTGATATCCATGCTTATTGGTGTAATTAGTAGCACATATTTGGTTTACAACATGATAATTCTCAATTAGAAAAAGGTTGGTGGTTTAGTGAACGAGCTTAGTGGTGATTCCTATGCCCTAAGACTCCTTTCCTACTTTCTAATCCTTACTCAATTTAGTTAATTTATTTGCATGTTTTAAAGTTCAATTTAGTATAATCAACCAAACAAACTCTCTTTACAATCTCATTAGCACTAAGATTCGATTTGACTCCAACTACATGTTCAATCTTTTGGGACGATCCCTACTCAATTCATACTCCGTAGTATAAGTGTTCAGTGGCTTTTATAAATGTAAAAGGTGATGCCCACTTGACACATTGTTTTCTAAATCTAAAAGTTGTACACAATTTTGTGTGCACAATTAAGGTCGCATCACGTTTTTGGCGCTATTGTCGGGGATTGACGATTTTGTTGGAATTGAATTTAGCATTAGTGCTTCTTTGATTGCCTGTTTTTAATTTTTTTTTATTATTATCTTCTTACTTATTACTTGTTCAATTAGGTACTTGAATACAAGGAGGACAAACATTGGACTCTAACATTGTTGCTTGGGACCTTTGTGAGAATTTCTTGAACCTCTTATAGCCTAATTATTCACTATTATATGCTCGAGGGATAGTCCTTGTTGAGGCTATCATTTATGGTTTTATTTCTATTCAAGCATGGCATGGGTCCTTGTTCAAGCCGTTTAGTTATTATTGAAAGCATGGGTCCTCTTGTTGAGGTCGCTTATTTTATGTCCTAAAAAGCATGGGAGTATGGGAACATCATATATATATATGGAGGAAGTGAATTGTTGTTGATTGTTGTTGTTGTTGATTGTAAGGAAGTTGTGATTGTTGTTGTGGTTCTCTATGCATGCATGGTAGAAGATCACTTAATCATCCTCTTTATCCTTTAAATCCAAATCTTGAGTCTTTTGTTCGTAATCCAAGGGGTAGAGGTAGTTCTAATAGAATTCCTCATACATTTGACTGGCCTCCCTATTACTTCAATGGAAAATCAAGTTGAGGATCTCGGTTATGTAGATCCATAAGGTGTCTATCGCCACTTGTCCAAGTCCCTATAAGAATGCCTAGATCGATTCTAGTGCCACTACCCAATGGGGTGCAACAACAAGGGTTTGTGCAACCATTTCCTACAGGTTAAATCAATCTTGGAGCTCATATAGTGTAACCCATTCCTATTCTTCAAGAGGCTATTCGTAATCATTATACTCCCAATGAGTATAATGCCCTAACTTGCATCGGATTCCTAAATGAGATGAATGTGTTCCATATGTTTTATGTTTCATCCAAATGCATGTTTTGATTGTCATTGAGTATGTTCTTGTCAAATTCTTGATTCTTGCCACGTGAGGGCTTTTTATGATATCTTGCGAGCTTATTTGATGTGAACTTTAACTTTTCTTGAAAATTGAAGATGAAATGCCAACTTATACCCAATTTGTTGAAGTTAAATGTTATGATGTTGCAATGAAGTTTGCAATGACCTAATGTCATTCTCTTTGAATAAGTGTTATGGTTTATGGAATAAATTGCAATCTCTTTGAACTTAAATACCTAAATTGCACACACCTTATTTTACATTGTTGGTTTTGAAAGCATGCTTGCAATTTAAATAACCTGTGTTACAAATATCATGATATATTGAACTTCAACTTGTTTTAGGGGGGATTTTAGAGCCTTAAGTTCAAAATGGAATGTCTAGGATATCATTAGCATTAATTGGACTTAGTACACACTTGTGGGGTTGATTTGAACTTCAAATTGACCATTTGAAATAAGTTTGGGGGGGACAGGGAATTGTTTTTGAGGTTGATTATGCTTAAACTTTATCCAAATTGACCTTTGTGGTTAAATTTTGGAAATTTGAACTTGAAATGCTATCACACATGTCATATATTTTTGTGATACATTTGTGAAAGCTTGTAAGGGTTTGAGACCAAATTGGCATCTTTGCCTCAAGTGGCTGTTGTTTTTGATACAAAAGGGTAACATTCTCATTTTTCTCATTCTAAACCATTTGTATACTTCAATTTTGCAAAGAAGGGGGTTACGAGCCATAAGTGACCAATTTTGTTTTCTAGATTGCTTAGAGGGGGTCACGAGCCTTAAGTGACCAATTGTTGTTGATTTTGTAGAAAATGGAGGATGGGATTTTTGTAAATGGAGTTTGGCTTTTCAATTGTGCATCATTGCTTAAATGCTTTAAATGTGTATTTCATGTTTAAGATTCATCCTCTTCTCCTTCTTCATTGTCATCTAGGTTTTAGTCCGCGGATTCACATGCTTTAGTCATCTGAAAGATCCCAGATGTCTACTTTTCTGCGAGGGGATCGGAGCTGGAGTATACTTTTGATGCTGATTTCTTCTCCCGATCAGAGTAGACCAAGTGGGGATATGACGAGATAGTCCATCGGGGTATTATGGCCATTCTGAAGCCGGTGAACCCCAAGCTATACCCACAAATGGTGGCCTTATTCTTTTCACACCACCATAGGGATGAGGTTAACCTAGAGGTCTTACACACCACAGTGGATGGGTAGGACATCAGTATTTCTACAGTTACCATCGAGACAGCTTGTAGATGTCCATGATGAGCACTGAATATTGTATATTCGAGCCCCAAACTATATATATATGTTAAGACCTTAAGTGATACTTTTATCCAATTTTAGACTGATTTATATTTATTTCGTGTTTATAGGTACCTGTAGATGCAAGAATTCTCACTCTGAATAAACAGAGATTCTCTTACAACTCCAATCAAAATGATCTCCCCTTTTCTTTCTATTCTCCTTCTATTTATAGAAAATCACAGGTGTTATTGGGCCTTTTCAAGTGATGATCACTTCCGGGCTCTCTGCTTTGGCATCTCCCCTTATTGGGCTTCCTTCTTCGGCCCACTTACTGACTCTCTCCTGGGAAGTGGGTACAGCTGGCAGACCCGATTTTGCCTTAACAGGTGATATTCGGCCCATGCGGGTTCCCGAACCCTCAGATTGAAAGGAGCTTTCAAAAATCACAACATATCCTAATCCTCACCCATCATAAAAACTCTTCTTTTTGCAAATTGTATCTCATTAGTGCGTCTCGTGCACCTCTTATCAATACTGAATGAGAATAAGTGTTCTAAACCGAGTTTGGTCTGAGAAACAATTTGAAACAAATTCAGAAGCATTTTAATAAGTTGAAAAATCATGTTGGTTACTTTTTGAAAATTAGAAATCACAATCATCATTTATCGCACTTCACTGATTCGGAACCAATGGCTGAAATCGAGTTCAAATCACTGCAATGTTAGCAGTTGAGTTGAGGACTGACTTGAATCTGACTACTGGTGCTCAGCACACCTTTGGGTACAGATGCTAAAAAAGAATTACTGATAATCATCTCAATGTTTCGATGCAATCTAATAAGAAAAAAAAAAAAAAAAATTCTTCCATCACAATTTGAGCTTTACAACTTGAAATGATATTTGATCTGATTGTTTACATGATCTAGTATCTTACAGAATTAATATTTATCTTTTAGCAGTGGTATAGAAAATAATGATTCTTTTTTTTCTTTTTTATCCTGGTAAATAATTTCACGATGCCAGACTTCAACCTTTTACTTCCACTTTGAAACCAGCACACACACACATATATTATAGGGATTATTACATATAAATGGGCTTAGTGGCCCATAATTACCCATATGTGAAGTCAAAGTCCCATAATTTCTTTAAAATGGGTTTGACCAAAAAGCTGAGGTGGCACATGAAAAAATACTGTTTCATATTTCTGTTGCCCAAAA
>JAOTQH010242073.1:0-12626 GCA_025631255.1 Cornus kousa
TCTTAGAGCTTAGGTTGTTTTCTTAAGATATGAGAGTCTAAACTACAAGTCCAATGGTTTTAGTATGATACTCCCTGATTTCAGAGACGTGGGTTGATCAAGTCCACACACAAAAACTAGGAAATATCAAAATAATTAAAGTATTTCAAATAAGCACAGATTACAAAAAAGAAATAAAAAGAATAAATAACTCACTGAAGGAAAATCTATTAAATAATAATTCTATTAATACTTCTCCAAAATTACAACTTGGGAAAAGAATCTTGTAATTTGAGGACCCCTAAAAATTCAATAAACCAGTCAACTATAAAATAAGTCCATTATCTAATAATGGATAAATATCCTACTTTGAAATAGAAAAAAAGAGTAGATAAGTCCCCCAAGCTGCAGATCCTCAATCTTGAGACTTGAACCTCTAATAACCTGAAAGATAAAAATAAAGTGGGTCAAACCCACGAGCAAACTCTCTCTACCAAGTCTTTGAAAACCAATAAACAGACCATCTTTGATCAAAACCAAACCTAATAAAGTTTTAACATTAATATGACATGATACATATATAAAAAAAATTATATATAATACAATAATCACATCCATGAATAAGTTCATTAAATTTTCAAAACCATTAAACAATGATTAAACAATAATCATACCTAGACCAATTCATAATTTATTTATTTTTATTTTTAAAAAACTCCTTTAACCTTAATTCCATTCTAGACAGTTATTTAATCATTTAAACAATAAATTATAAATAAAAGAATATTACATTTAATTCAAAACCCAATAATGGTTTTAATTATATAAATCACATATCCAATATATATGCTTTGACAAATCGTCCATATCTCCACCAATATTATTTTATTATTAATCAATAGGCCTAGTGGTACCAGCTTTCTACTTCTCAAAGGGAGGTCAGGGGTTCGAGTCTTAGTGAAGGCATGTGTGTGTGCGTGCCAATTAAGAAAAAATATTATTTTATTAATATATACAAAATAATACACTAACGTTTAAACACTAGATTATTCTAATATACGAATATCTATTACCTCCAACTCATACGTGCAATAACCATAGATGTAATTTTAATCATATAATACATATAGTAATTTAATTATGCTTTGGCAAATCAACCATGCCATTGTAAACCTATTTATTTATACATTGGCAATTCAATCATGCCTCCTCAAGTATAGATATTTATACTTTTAAATTAATAACTCATTCATGATTCCTATGTATGTATTTTATTCATACTAATAATTAGGCAATATATTTAAACATTTGGCAATTCATCCATGCCTACAATTTAACCATGTACCAACTTTAAACGTAACAATAAGCTAAATCATACATAAACATCTATGCATATGATAAGCATATCATTAATTAAATAATTAGCTTATTATGATTTAATCAACTATACTACCTACAAATCATAATATACCAAATAAAAATAATAATACTAATAATCTTGAATAACACACACACATATAACCACATATATTATAATATATATATATATATATATATATGTATAATACCTTCCACAATAATCATTGATTATTTAAATAATATATACATATATATCAATAAATATTTATATATATACATACATCCTTTCATATTAATCATAAATTAAGTAAACCATATATAAATATATATAAATAATTATATATATATATATACACACACTTCCTTCCATAACAAATTATTAATTAATTATATTTATGCAAATTACATGCTACTAAATATCTTATTAACACTCTAAAGCTCTCATAACACCAAGAACATATCTTTTAATGGTTGATTTCAGCATTAATAAGCTTGAAACTAATTATAGGACATCACGGGACTTCATAGGACCTTTTCGGGACTCCAAACACCTCCCCACATGCTCCCATGCACCTCTACACTCTTTTAGACACCCTCAACGCATTTCCACAACTTTTTCCACGCGCACATATGCCCCCACATGCACTACCACGTGCACAGATACACGACCACTCGCGCTGGCTGTCTTTCTTAGTAATGCGGTGCGCCCCTATTGGCCGGTTGGACTGCATTCCCATGGGTGCGCTGCACCGAATCAATTCGCTCTCTTCAATGGCCTAGATTCTTGCGCACCATAACATGTGCAGGCCATGCCACATCGGTTCGTTTCTTCTGATCTACACCATCTCTATGGCTCAGATATGTATGCACACCTTTAGAACATACTCCACATAACATTGGATTCCTCACCCTTGTTGATGCGCCGATTTACAGAGCCTTATATATATATATATAACCGAATATATTTTGCTTAGAAAATTGAGAAAATAATTCAAAACAAATATTCAGAAAATGTAAAATAATCCTAGAAAAACCCAGAAAAATCCAAAAAAAAATCCCACAAATCTAGAAACCCTAATTAACCCTCTTGGGTCATAGATTAAACCTATAACTTGATTTTAAAATATATACAATACCTACATGTACAATTAAAATCCAATACTCCAAAAATAAAAATATAATAATTCATACTTTTAAATAATCCGATCCAACCATGATTTAACTAATAAATTTAACCTAGTGCTTTGATATTCAAGGTGAAATACTTATGACTCCTTAGAGGAAAAATAGAGAAGAATTCACGTGAAGGTTTTGAAACAAAACCGACGCCTCAAGCCTTGGTTGTCTCTCCCAAATTCGATGTCCTCTTTCTCTGATCCGGCCTCCACTTTGTCAGCCATCTCTTCTTCTCTCTCTCTACTTCTCTTATTTTTCTAACGTGAAAAACATTTTCACAATAAAACCTTATGTATATATTTATACACCTTGATAACTGAATCCTATTCATAGTATAACTACCAAATAAAAAATAATAATAATAAAAATCTTTAAATAATATATATATATATATATGTACACATATATTATATTATTTATATATACACATATATTATGTACTGTATATATGTATATTTCCTTCCATGCTAATCCTTAATTAATTAAAATCATATACACACACACACACATATATATATCCTTCTATAATAATTATTAATTAATTATATATATTATTAATTAATTAATTAATTATATAACTATAATTATATATATATAACTACGTAAAAATAATCAATTAACCATGAGCCTTTATTAATTAACCCAACAAGGCTTCATCCAAGCCCAAGATCACATCCATTGCTCTCACTCCTCTTAAGCTCAATCCTATTAACTTAAATAAATAAAACAATTGAATTAAATCTATTAAATACAAATAATTCACAATAAAATCACACAAGCTTAAATACACATAAATCAAATAAACAATTCAATCATAGCATTTCACAAAGCAAAACATCTTATCAATTCAACAAGAAAAATGTGAAATATAATTTAATTATAATCAAACAATTAATCAAAATACTTAATTAAATAAAACAAATCATTTAAAATAAAATAAAAGCAATTAATCCAAATTAAATCAAACAAATTATTTTTAAATAAAATAAAAATAATTAATCTCTATAAATAATTCCTTTAAAATATAAGGGTATTACATTTAGTGAGTTTCTATGTGCTCTTAGCATGAAATCTTGGTGATATGCATCATGCTTAGCTTCGTAAAGTGTTGGTTGTGATGTTTAAGCATGATAAATTGTTGATTTACTTGATTTGTTTTGTGAAAACAATAATTTCATCTATTTGTGTCAAAGCATGCCAATTTTTTATGATAAAATGTTGAAGTATGACTTGTGTGGTTAATTTCATATTTTGATATTATGATGTGTTTCATGGATAGTATATTGATTAGTAGTTGTATGACATGCATATCCTTAGCATTGGGGTGAGTTGAGGAGTTGAAGTCGTGATGTAGGCAAGGTGGATAAGAAATGTGTTAATGACTGTGTTGTAAGTTGGGGTGATAATTGGGAAGGTTGTGGTGAGATTTAGGTTGGAAGGGAAGAAGAGAGCATTGCATTACATGTGCATTGCAATTGTTGTGAATTTATGAAATTTATATATGATGGTATTGTTGATATCCCCATCATCCTTTCTTCTTAATTTCTATTGGTCTTATATTTGAATTAGGGTTTGCCCTTTTAAATGTCAAAAAGATGTCACAGGTCCATTTAGGTGAGCTTTAAGGGATTTAAATGTGCCTAGAACTTTATAGGGGCATCATTGTCATTCTACATCCTTGAGATAACTTTTTAGATAGCTTAAGAAGCTATATTGTGTTGACAATCTGTTACTCAAGCCAATTAGGGTTTCAAACTTAGGTTCAAAAAGTGATATTTGGCTATAGAGACATTCAGGGGCAATTAATTCTTTTCACAACTGTATTTTATCATTTTACATTTAGTCAAGATGGTGTATTGTATTGATTAGCTCAAAATCATAGTTTGATCAAGTGTTAGCAGTTGCAACTGCAAAAAACTATGTATATTGACAAGTGTGTGTTTCAGGGGTATTTTGGCCAATGCAGTATTGTTCAGTTGTGTGACATATGCCTTGTGATCGTAGTGTAAGAAACAAAGGGCTGCTATGCATTTCGTAGTGGCCAAGGCTGAGATTATGGCTATAATTAATTCGAGCCGAGCCAAGTAGGAGTGTGCTCGAGCTAGAGCTCGGCTCGGTGGTGCTAACATACTGCTCAAGCTCGGGTCGAGCTCAACTCGAGCTCCATCCTAAAAGTCCGAACTTAGCTCGGCAATGGTCGCCGAGCAACTCGAGCTCGGTTCAAAGCTTATATATGTGATACCCCCGGATTTTTAGATGCGGGTTGGCCAGGCCCACGCCCGATTACCCGAGGATATCAAACCAATTAGCAATTAACGAACGCAGAATACAAATAATATGAACAAGAATAAATAAAATTTGCGGAAGAGAAAACTAAAATGATAATCCATTGAATGAAACCTCGAAATAAAATTTCACTAATAAATAAACTTTCTGATACAACTGATGCTCCATTATTACAACTCGGGAATCCATCTAGTGGACCCCTAATCAAATCCCAACTGTAGTCAAAAGAACTGGAAACAAAACCCAAGTCTATATTATGAAATAGAGTCATATGCCATCGGTGGAGTGAATAACTGCATCTGCTCAGCACGATCACTTTACAGCCTGGAACTGACGAACACCTGGAAAAAATAATAGGAGGGTGGGTCAGGCCCACGAGCAAGTTCTAATCTAACTGTAATCCATACAGTGACCCGATACGCAGATACATCCTAGATATCTCAACTATATCTAAATAATCCGTAAATATATATATATAGATAATCACACTACAGGACTCTCACTAGACTATGCTGAGGGTCTCAACCTGAATAGAAGGCAACATGCAAAACACACCTAAGTGGACATGACTTCCTAAGCCTAACAGGGTATACCTCAACCAACATAGCTAGTTACGCATCCTACTGCATATATGCTCCCTAACTGTCGACAATGAGACTTAAGCTCAAATCACGGTACCATAATTTATATATATAAATTCTCATCTAAACCAATGTAGTGCCACTCAACTGTTCGTCGCCATGACACGACATAAAATTAGGACTTAAATATTTTAATCAAATCCCTATCCTTCCTACTAACAGAAAACAATAACAACCATCCAATATGTCGTTCAACTGTTTTAGTTGACAGGACATTAAATCATGTAGGATTTAACTGTTTTAGTTAATCCATTCCGTATGTATGAATGGGTTGGACTTAGCGTTTTGATCTAATTCATCCCCTCTCGTATACCACCGTCCCATACCGATGTATACCACGCATATGATCCGTATATGATGCAACACTCAATCAGTACATCAGATAAATCCACACAATTCAATAGTTGATAAAACATGATTTAAACAGTTCACCAACTAAAATCCATAATAATATCCATGTAACTGACAATACAATGTTTAATTGTTCGTCAATTCAAAATTCAGCATCCATCCATGTAACTAACGTAACAAAATTTAGTAGTTCATTAAGTTTAAAATTCAGCATCCATCCAGGTAATTGACAGAAAAACATATATATATAATTAGTTCTTCAATTAGTTCCAGGCCAACATCCAACTGAAGTAATAGAACCTAAGTATTAGTTCAGCAATTTAAGTTCAAATCAATAACCTCATTAATTTCAGGGTGGTGCTTAATAATATAACAAATAACACCTAAGCTCCAATCCATGTGTTGCAGAAAAGAATATAGTATTGCAATAATTAACATTCAAGGTATGCATAGATCAAACTTGTTAATTAAATGATCCTAGCATGCAACCAAAATAAGATTTATCAATGTATACATATTCCGTTAAAATTGCTAAAATTAATATATGCAATTAAACTCTTCCATCCGTTAACCGTCTGTATCGTTGTATACTTTCCTACGGTTAAATCCATGGGTAATAAGACCTA
Organism: Cornus kousa; assembly: GCA_025631255.1. Lineage (NCBI taxonomy): Eukaryota > Viridiplantae > Streptophyta > Magnoliopsida > Cornales > Cornaceae > Cornus > Cornus kousa. The sequence continues at coordinate 6,419 of JAOTQH010242073.1, forward strand.
AATTTATTAAAGGTGGCTCTAATATAGTGTGGTAAAATGTTTGGAATCCATGTTCCAACCCTTTGAAATTTCTAAACACAGTTTGCACAATTAAATCCTTCCGGTCCGTTAAGTTCGTAAACAGCCTGCGACTTGCCTTAGATTTCCTATGGTTTAAGACATTAGCATATAAATAAATTAATACATCCCAGGGCTTTAATATTACATGAATTAATATTTAAAATCCACTCCTTAACCCAACACAGTTCAGAAAAATCAAATTTGAACTCAAACAGTGCTAGAAAGTGCTCAAAACTGCTCCGGAAAGCAAACATACGTAAACTATTTAATTGAGCCTGCTCTAAATACATTGAGCAGGCTCTAAACCACTTAGAGAAGGCTCAATGAAACCTTAGAGCCTGCTCAATGAAGGGGGAGCTGGCTCCCAACTTCCTGGAGCCTGCTTTCTCCTCCTTTGAGCCCACTGTTCCGCTTTCTTCGCCGTTTCCGATGGTTTGCTTCATCTCCGACCCTTTCCTACCCTTTAATTGGTTTCTAAAACTTATTTTTAAGAGTCCTAAGAGTATCCCTTATTTAAACTAGTTTGCATCATTGAAAAACTTTAGAACACATACTGATTTAAACATGCTTATAAAACAAGCCTGTAACCAAAACTTGCAAAACTCTAATCACCAAAATTTAGAATCAAAATCTAATTAATTTAGGATCTTAATAACACCCAAACACCACTTCTTAGTCCCTCTGTGAGGTCCTATACCTATTAGAAACAGTTTTCACGCTTAACAGGACTCACAATTCGTAACAAACACATATCAGTATGGATGCAATGAGAAGAGCCTGCTTTAGAAACAATTGAGCAGGCTCTAAATAGCGTAGAGCCGGCTCTCCCACAAGGGGAGCCGTCTCTCCTTGCCTTAGAGCTGGCTCTCTCCTTTAGAGAGCTGGCTCTCACTCTTTTGAGAGCCCGCTGCTACTTCTGCAACTTCTCATGCCTTTCAGCTTCAACCTACTCTATTTTTCATCAAATTGATCCTAATAGTATAATACGCATCTAGTGATATCCCAGTTCTCATTCAAACCAATTTGCATCTAAGAAGAACCATAACAACCCTTGCCGATTTAATTACGTTCTAACAATTGACCAAAAACTTCAACTTCTAGAAACCATTATAGTTTAAGCTACAGACCTACCGACGAGTAATTAATCATTTGTTACGTATGTAATATTCCATTAATATCCAATTATCAATCCAGTCCTTTGTTTACCATAATTTGTATTAACAGAACAATTAAAACAATTTCCGTTTCCACATGCTTAAAGATTCTAAAAGTGAAACCAAACTTACAAGAACGGTTTCAGTTTAATTTCAACAAATATAGATAATTTATTTAATCTATAATAAGCATGTGTGATCCATTTAATATCCATTTAAGATCCTAAAGAACATCTAAGAATGCACAGAACACAAGCCAAAGGGAGAGAGACAGAATAGAACTTGCCTTTTCAGTTTTGGTCTCAAAACTTTGTCGCCGTCTTCCTAATTTCCGGCAACCATTAACCATCTTCAAGCCTCCTATGGTTTTCTTTTCATCCACCATAGCTCTCCCTTAAGCTTCTCTATTTTCCTACCTTGACAAAACTTATAGTGCCTTCGTTCATAACACAGAGCCCTCTGTGTTATGACCCAACCTCACGTTTATGTATTTATGAATTATGATCGCAAACCCTAGAAAGCGTAATGGTTGTATTTATAGGTTTAAATTCTAAAACCCTAATCCTTGTAATATTAGAGACAGAGCCCTAAACTTAATCCTAGTCGGCCCATCTAACAAAACCTACAATTAATTCAAAAAATAATAATAAAAAATCAACTAACACAAATAAGTCAAATAATAAACACAAATAAATAATTAACCAATAAATCAAATAATAATACAAATAAATCAACTAATAAAAATAAATCAAATAATACACATAAATAAGCAATTTGACACATAAGCACTTAACCACAAAATAATTAAATAAAATAAAACAAAAATGCACATAAACTAACATTTAAATTCCAATTTTATCCTTTTTAAATTAGGGGTATTACAGTCTGCGCTGACTAGCAACTCGCCTTAGTTCAGCTGATGATGAGAGCACATGTTGTGCTGCATCGTCCGGGGTCAAGTGCCTTCCTCTGAGCTCGTTAGATGGATCGCCGATCGAATTTATGCCCCGCCGAGGTACTCCTCTGTCGACAATCTCCCGTAGCAAGGTCACCACCTCTCTCTAGGTGCCCTCAAGCTACTCCATTCTGTGCGACAGTGCATTGTGAGCCTCGACTAAGGCATCAGGGTATATAATCCTAGTTCCGGGAAAGTATGACCCTGGCAAACTCACGGATCCATCATAGCCTTCACCCAAGGCGGGGCTAGTTTGTGAAGGTGGACTAATCTCTCGTATGCTTGACATATATGAAACGCTCCTCCCACTGTGGTCACCAAAATGTTGATGGTAGTTCATGAATAGGATGAGGAGATCATTCCACGTAAGCCAAAAAATCTGAGATCAGTATCCAAGTGGAGATCCAAGCAATACAAGGGATTCTTCCAGTAGAAGATTGAGAAATGGAAGGCTGACCTTGGTCTCTTCCTAGCTCGAGCTCAGCTATGTATTCTGTAATTATGGTGGTTGTTCTTTAAAAGCTGATTAATGCTCCTATTTATAGTACTGACTCCCTCGGACAATGTCTCTTGGTTTTTTGAGTGAGTTTGATTTTGCTCTAAGGGTTAGAAGGTTCCTCCTCCAAACAGATGGGACATTGATAGACAGGTCGCGGCGCATTACCCCCAGGTTCAAAAGGGATAATGGCGCTCCCTAATTAATACCGATCTTATCAAACGTCTTATCATAATCTATGCACTATTTGCCATACCTAGCTCGAGCTAAAGTTCCGATGGTCCTTTCCCCCTTGTATTGGCCTCGGGCTGAGGCGATTCCTTGGATCTCAGCCACCTATCCACATGTCCTCAGATTCCCGAATTCTAGGAAAAGGGCCCATTTCAAGGTCCTACCTTCATGACCTCGTTCGAGCTTTACCCCGATTTCATTTCGAGACCTCCATCATAACCGAAAAGGGAAGCCCAGAGAATAGGTTAGCCGAGGTCACTCTTTCAGAGGGCAACCTCGGGCAAGCAAGGGGGGAGGAGCCCATCCGACTGGAGCGGGGCATGTCCACAATAGAGGAAGGGTAGCAACCCCTTCCTCGATCAGTGAGTTCAGTTGTAGGATAGGTAGCTCGAGAATACCTAGTCCATTAGTGGACACGCCAGGTTAGCATTGGCCAGTTGTGTCTATTTCGCAGAGGGGGTGTCACTTAGGTAGTTACCATGGCGTGACCATCAACACCTTTCATATTGTCTTTGTAAGTGAGAAACTATTACATAGTCCCAGGCTAATCATGTGCTAACACATAAGCAAATGTGTCATTTTTTTTATCAATTTTATCTCACTTTTTGCTTATATGTCTGCACGTGATTCGCTGGGATCAATGGTCACAGGACTACGTAATAATTTCTGCTTGTAGGTTGGGTTCCTGGGCTTCTTAAATAAAGGCATGCAGTTTTGTTTTGAATTTGAGATGCGGAATATGGCTATCTAAAGAAAAAGATATGATACTGTTGGCACCAAAACTTGGCAGCCATCTTAGCGATGACGTGGACCAATGAGGAATTAACAAGTGTAAGTAATGTCTTAAGGGAAGTTGGCCAATGGAGAGACAAAAGGAGGCAATCTAGTGAGTATATTTCAGCCACCTTATCAATAAGGTAGTTGCTGAAAATATATATATCGATATATTGTAGCAAAGATTTGAATTAATTCAAATCTGATTATTGATTGAAACACTAGAGGTTTGGTTATAATGAAATCCTTATGAATAGGGATCTAATTGGAGAAAGAATTCCAGCAAAGGGAGAACAACCGTATGAGTTCAAAAGCTGCAAAAAGGTTATTTAGGCCATTTAAGGAAAGTGCATCAGCCGAGTCTATGAAAGGGAGTTGCTAGAAATTAGCAACCATTCAGCAATATTTTAGTAACTCACATTTGACTTTTCCAAAATGAGCAGTTAACAGAAAAGGAAAAGGCTAGAGTTTGGATGAAACTCAACAACTAAATTCCTATAAAATTGGAAGTTTAGTTGGATGAAAGAGGGAAAGCTCTGAAGATATGTATAGAAGGTTGGCAGCATGAAGTGAACAAATCTAAATGTGACAAGTGGCCTTGACATGGCGCCAAAGGATGGGCCACTTGGGATAGAACACGACTGACTGCCAAGTCTAAAAAAGGAAGTTGCTAAAATATAGTAATTGAAGTTGACTAAAGCAAGGAAGTTTTCCAGCGCATGATGAAAGATCAGAAGAAGGTTTTAATTGGAAACTGAAAGAAAGCGTACAAGGAAGCAGAGTACTCATAGGTTTTTGACCCAGTTTGATTTTGAAGAGAGAAAATCATGGAGAAGGAGATTTTCTAGCCATTAATTAGGAAATAAGTAGTAGAAATAATTCTATAAATAGGAAACTTGTAATCCTATTTCAATTTGTCCAGCACCATCACAAAACATGCATTTCAATTGACTCTACGTCATTTTCTATCAATTTATTTATTTCAATTTAATGACAATTGATTAGATTCTTGTCAACTATTTCGATTCAGCCATTTATTATCTTGCAATTTCAATTATGCCAATTTTAATTATGTAATTTTAGTTAGGTTTTCAATTCAATGGCGATTGATTAAATTCTTGCCATTGAATAGTAGTAGCAACTGATTAAATTCTTGTCATTACATTGCTGGTGGCGATCAATTAAATTCTTGCCATCACGTTTCAGTAGCGATCAATTAAATTCTTGCCATTGTGTTTGGCTGATGGCGATTGATTAAATTTTTGCCATCACCGTTCGGCCGGTGATTGATTAAATTCTTGCCGCTTATTATCCTTCGGCCATCTCATTCAAACAGTTTGCAGCCATTGCATTTATTTTAAACACTCAATAAAAAGTCCTTGCTACAAACAAGGCAGAAAAGAACCTTACTGGGAGTTCTTACTAGTCTCTCTCCCACACAATTGCCTGAGAGTCAGCCATCGAAAAAAGGGATAGGCTGGTGTTCAATTATCAAACTTTTGGGTATTTTGTACAAATACTTTGGCACGCCCGCGAAAAGTCCATCGATCGGCGTTGGAGTGAAAACCACGCGAACACGTTTTAGCACGCCCGGTGGGACCACTACTAGAGTGTTTTAAAAGAAGTAAAAATGCCACGATCGACAAAAAATTCTAAGGCAATGGCTACTGATGAAGATTTGGAGGAAGGCAATCAGCCAGCTCAGGCTGACAACTCTGCATCAGGTCCTACTGATGAGTTAGCAGTGCTTTAAGCACAGGTTAGCTCCTTGGTGGATGCAATGGGAAGGATGGGTGCACGCTACAATGACTTGCATGAAAATATGTCCCAACTCTCAGCTTTCATTTTGAACAAGCCGACCCAAGCCAATAGCTCCAATAATTAGGAATCGGCTCCTCAGCCGAATTCGTCACAAGTTGTTCGGCCAGAGAGGGCCATTGAATCCTCACAACCATGGCCGCCAGTTATGATACTTCAGCCAGGTGCAACATCAAGTCAGCCGGCTCAAATTCTACCCACCTGGGCAGAAAACTATCCTCAGCCTACTGTAGCAAGTTCTAATCAGCCACCAGTAGTAGCCTCACGACCACAGGTAATCCCACCAAACCTACCTCGGGTACCTTTGGACTCAGGGGGCAATCAGATCAGGTGGAGGGCACCGAACCCACTATATACTCATATACCACCACAGGTTGAGCTCGGGGGGCAGAATGTGGTTAATCAGCCACATGATTGGCCGAATTACTATCAACCAGCAGTTAATCAGCCACCAATTTTTAATCAGGTACCAACAATAGTAAATCAGCCACCTCAGGTCATGCTAGATAGAAGACAATTAGCTGATTTACTAATAGAAGAGTACGGCTTGGAACTTAGAGGTGCCGACCGACCAATTTAGAGAACTCCATATCCAGAAGTGGTAGATCAAGTTTAGTTCCCTAGAGGATATAAAGTCCCTGACTTCGTAACCTTTAGTGGAGAGGGGAATCAATCGACCGTGGAACACATTGGCCGATTCACAGTCCAATGTGGAGAGGC